>JAWQUT010000441.1:271115-296175 GCA_033807755.1 Ellobium chinense | reverse complement strand
TTTAACCAACGGCCGTTAGGCTTCATTTGGTAACTCAGCAAGACAAACACATAAATGTACACACAACATTAAACATTGTGAACAAGACAGGGTCGTTTCATTTAGTAGTGACATAGGTGTAGTACAAGGTGGAAACATCAGGTGAAGCATCAAGCTCTGAGGATGGGGAGGGTCTTCCACTATTTGTTGCTAACATTTAAATCTAATATCATTTCCATGAAAAACAAAAAACAAAAAAAATAAATAAACAGCGACATTAAGGTAACCGTGGATAAATGTGAGCTGAGCTTTTATGAGGCATATTTGATGAATTATATACGGAAAGTATACAACTGTTCTTCAATCGCTTTTTTGTCTTAATTCTTTTTTTTCCCCTTGCATATGGTAACCCCCTACCACTTCAACAATTATATCTCGGTCCCGAATAATTTTAGACCAATATTTTTCTTCCACCTAATGAAAGTAGGTATATTAAAACCTTTATGTCAAGCCAGTAACTTGATAGAGTCAAAATGCAGTTCAAGTCTCAGTTTGACTGGCTACAAGACAAACAGCTCTTCAAGTTTCTTTGAAGCGCAACAGAAAATTGCAGCATCTAGACAATGAGAAACCTTAGACCAGGCACACACGTTTTTTTATCCCATAAGCAGCCGATGCTCAGAATAACAACGCATGTAAATATATACATGGAAAAAAAAAGTACTATAATGAATGCAGTGACATAGCTTCACGTTAGAAATTCGTGAGCATTTCCATACCACACTTTGCTGGCCATGAAGGAAAAAAATCATCTAGGCTTAAAACTCATGGTGATCTTAAAATTCAAAGCTCGAAATAACATACACTCTCTGGAGTTTAAATAATAGGCCACACGTAGGAAAACTGACCTTAACTCGATGACAGAATGTGTTGACTTCACACAATATCCAACGCATAATAATTATATTAAAGCAGAGGAATGTTGCAATGAAATTTTACTAAGCCCTGCATATTCTTTAGAATTGGTGCTCTTACATCTCTTCCTCTTTCCAAAATGAAGGATAATGAAGGGTCTATCTGAGTAGCCAAACTTTTGGATCGCATCTTGGCGCCATAAACGTGGTGGAGAAATATTTTCATTACCAAAGAAGGCCATTCTGAAAGTCTTCAAGACCATTTGTTCCAGGAGACTTCAAGATCATTTGTTCCAGGAGACTTCAAGATCATTTGTTCCAGGAGACTTCAAGACCATTGGGGATTTCAAGCTCATTTGTTTCTGGGGACTTCAAGATCATTGGGAACTTCAAGGTCATTTGTTTCTAGGCACTTTAAGATCATTTATTACTGAGTAAAACGTGTACTTACAGATTACGTTTTCAAAGAATATCAATGAGCACATGGCAGATTTTCTGAATGCTTCCTCCATGGTCAGGTAAAAGAGATAAGGGTAGACCCTCGTAATTATGCCATAATAATAAATGAATATCACTTTAACATCGTGCGTTTCAGCAGCATGGTACAGTACAGGTATACAATATGTACAATAATAATATTCATAATGAAATCATGGTTGATTCTACATACATATTTGTAATACATGATGTCCGTGTGACGTAGTTATAATAGTATATCTATGTACAAATATTCTGTAATTCGATAGACTAAGAAATACATGATTCAGGCGTAAACGCATGATGTTTGCATGATGACTACACACACCTCTAACCGATTGCTGTATACTAGGATTCTTTAGCCGCTATTAGCATGCCTTTTGCATAACATAACTCTTAAATCAGAAGGTTTTATTTTTTTTAATGAACAATCTACAAATCAATGTCCTATTTCCTGTTCAAATCTCCATATTTAAACTTCATTTTCAATCATGCTCAGGCTTTGACATTTACACTGTGGATGACGTAAAACAGGACTGCATCATTTTACCATATTTTTACAAGCATTCACCTAAATGTCACATGGGGAGAGAGGGGCTCATCTCATTTTAGGCTCAGAGTAGAGATACTTAATCCTCTCGTCGACAGTTTGCAAAATTGTATTCACTTCTACCTTTAATGTTCTGCACATATCAGATTACGCCCGTGGTACTAAAAATTCTGAAGTTCTCTTAAGAAAATGCCAACGCAATGTCTATTGTTTTACTGAAGAAATTTAATATCGTATGCATTACACAGTTTTACAGGAGACAGAACGAAATTTGGGCGTTGCGCCTGTTTTCACCATTTAATAAATGGCGCATACATTTTTATTGCTTTTGAGAAAAGAAAGCGCTTTTCAGTTTTCGATAAATGCTGTTAGCTATTATTATATAGTTCCAGATAATCACATCATAGTAGATATTTTATTATGTGCCATATGCCTTCAGAGGCAACGCATTTTAACGAGCAAATAAATATAGAAAGCTCAAAGAAGGGGATTTGTTGGACTTCATTCAAAGGTACTGTAACGTGATTCTTAATCAACATGAGGTATGAGATCCCATGAAAAATGGTATAGATCAACATGATATTTGATGATTATAATTTAGGTAAAAAAAAACATCATATTCACAATATTCTCATTGTTTACCACGGGGCCGTTTCCCATTTAATATTTTTATAATAATCAACAATGCAGTAAGATTTGCTACATCAAGGGAAAACAAATTATCTGGCTCATTCTCCTGTGGTTTGCGATACATATTTTCAAGCATAATCTTCGCAGATAGGGCAGTTTGCGTCATGTTGTAACCCTAGAGAAAATATCAGTGCAACTCATAGAGGTTCTGCCATTTACGTAACGTAAATAATAATATGATCGTTCGCATTAAAAAAGATTCACAGTAGATTGAAACAAACTTGGAGGTTGCGCCTTTCTTTATCGCTTAATAGATGGTTCATACGATTGGCTAGCACAGACTAAATAAAAACTACAAGATAATTCAACAATCTAGCCTGTGGACTCTTGTTAAGTGTGTTTATATATCTGTGATGTTTGTTTGGGACCAGCACTTCGTCTTTGTTCGGTGTGTTCTTTGGCGTTCTCGAAGCAGGCCAAAGGTAGAACATTTTAATGAAATAATCTACATAACTGTTAAACGAAATTTGTTTCTTATACAGATTCTGATATCCAGATGGAACTATAACGAACATTATGCTTTATACTGCGGTGCTGAAAAATAAATTTAACCTAGTATAGCATGATAGCGCCATTTTTTTTCCGTAAAGCGGTAGTATTCTCACATAGATAGATATAAGAGATGATAAAGTAGGGTATGAGTTGTTTATCTTTAGTTGCTAAAATACCAGTTATCTTCAGACCTATGCCATCCGGTAAGGTACAAATCTTACCTATCATAATCACGTGGCTTGTTGGACTAAAAATCCATGATTACTGTAATGAAAGAATGAGTGCAGGAAATCGGTGATGAACACGCGTGATTTCTGTGACGCTTAAGAATGAATAAATATAACATTGCTTATTGAAAATATCGATACTACTACTCAAACAGCTGGTTGCTAACTCAGCAAGTTGGCTACAGAATTCGTTTTTGGATCACCCTCCGGGGGATCGATAGATGAGTCGGTTGCGGTTGAGGAAATACTTCCGTCTTTAGAGCACAGAGAACTCTTTCGGGCATTATTCACTGCGGCGTTTTTGTTACCCAACATCATTGTTGATTTAGTCGAGAGAATACCCGAAGCGGCGCCTCCATTGCGCTCCAGCAAGCCATTCCCGGTGTGAGAAGTGGTTTGTTCGGGGTTGCGCGAAGTCCCTGACAAGACTACACCGTCTGCGTATGAGATCGACACCAAAGAGTCGCTGTTTTCGAAATCGTCTTCCAGCTCCTCAATGGACGTGTTGCGCGTATCAGCATCATAGCTTTGGGACTCACCGACGTCTGAAGACTCCGATAACGTTAGATTGTTCTGATTTTCAATATCTGAAGGCGTTCGCAAGGTTTTCGGCTTCAGGTGGCCGCCGGGGGTTTTCTCCGGAGATTTTTGGTCTGATGTCCCGGCTGGTGACGTCACCTTGTCGGTTTGCATGCTCGTGCTCGTAGACGACGTCACAGCTTGAGCCTCGTTGACGCTTGAGGTCTCTGTACCCGCGTGTACTGTCACAGGCGTGATGTAAGGGCCCTGTGGCATTATACCGTTAGTCTGCGTTCCAGAGTTCACTGTGTTATGAGGTCCAGGCGGTTCCGAGGAAGAGTTACGATTACTACCAGAAGTGTTACTCGATGACAGGCTGTAGTTAGAATTTGTCGACGGTGGATCGATCTGGATCGTTGTTGGGATGATGAACTGCGGAGGAGTGTGGAGCTGGGGGCCGCCTTCGTCTCCTGATGCCCCTATCACAGAGTTAGCTTTATCACCCGTTGAAAGATCGCTGGCCGGTGCACTGTTCTTGGCAGCGGCGTGTACACGCAGTGTGGGCACGAACAATGTCCTCTCACCCGGAAAATCCGCGTCGTCTTCGTCCACGCATTTCTGAGGCTGCAGTGACGCCCGTCTCTTGGCAGTGTACGAAGCACCTTTGCTGCCAAATTCTGTCGACGCCTCTCTCGTCTCGTCGATAGAATGGACCCTCCTCTCCCATCTTTTACCTGTGGTCCTCTCCTCATCCTCCTCCACAATGCTCGTTGCATCAATGCTTCCACGCCCTCCGCCCAATCTACTGCAGCTACCGTTCATCTGGTTGACTTTGTCCTCCAGCGAGTTTAGAATGTTTCTCACGTGGCTGGCCATTACTGGCGAGCTCAAACTACTTTTCCTGTTTATCACAATGGGCGTGTTTAATCCACTGACTCCGCCCCCATCGCCTAAACTGCTCTGGTGCACAGGCCCATCATCCGGGGAGCTCATGGTGCCACGCCCACTTTCCGAGTTGGATCGGGCCCGCATTTTAAGAATGCCTTTCTTCGGGGATTCTCTAGTAGCGTTCAGAAAGACATCTCTGTCGATGCTGGATATAGACTGGGGTTGCATAGACTTACGACGACCTCCAACTTTTTCAACCAGATTGAGTAGAGAGGGGCGGGGAGATAAGCGTGGGAAGTCACTCTTGTCGTTTAATAGAATTACACTTGAGTTGTCAATCTTGATTTTGCATTTACTTTTTCCCGCTTTATCTGCAAGGAGGGATAAAGAAAGAGAAGAAATTATTATTTAGAATGTTTCTATTTCTCATGAGATTTGACTGACTCTCTGTGAAGTGAATGAATAAATGAATGGAGAAAGGAAGGAAGAAAGAAAAGGATGAATATCTGTAAGGAAGCTCTTTGATTTGACTTTTCTTATCAGTTTTTATCAGTATTTATCGTCATTTTCGCCAGTATATTTATACGAAATTATTGGTTTATATAGTTTAATAAACGAATGATGCCAACAAATACAAGAGAAATTAATAATTCTCTCCAGCTTTTAGGTTACCTTGTTTGAATGCAGGTTTTCAGCCTTTTTGACAAATTTTAGCAGATTAAAAATCAAAGCACCCCTCACAGACTATTCTGATAGCCTTAGTACTAAACACAGATGGTGAAAACCAAGCTAACAATTATTCAATGCCAGCTCGTTATGCAAGACCCATAACAGTGCATTAACTGTTTCTTTGAAGATAACACGTTGCTTATATTCTTAACTAGGTCTAATCTAGTCATTATGAAAAACAGTTGGCTATTGTCACCTCGATTTTGGATTCGTGTATATATCTTCACAATTGGAACTTGTGTGTTGAAATACATACATACATACGTGGCCCTCTCTTTCTCTTGTGCTGTCTACCTAAAGCTTTTCAAACAATGGTTAATGCTGGAAATGAAGTTTAGATTTCTGGCTTTTGTATCGTTTTCTTCTGTCGCTAACGTGCGCTGCTTATGAATAAAATTTGTGTTTCTATAATAGAAAATCTAAAAACTCCATGAAAAATTTCGAGACAATCGTACATGCCAATAGAGTTTAAGAGTGAGTCTGTGTTTGTGAGCATGCGCGAACTTTCTTTGTTTGCATGATTGTTTGAATGTGTGCAGAGAATGGGCATTTTTGATACATCCTATAATCCATTTTGCACGAGTGCGAAAATACGCTTTTCTATAATATACATAGAAATGCACGCTGTTCTAAGTCACAGAAATAAATCATAACTTTATACTTCACACACTTCTACAGCAACCTTTTACGATTTCGTCAATGACCTCAAAATGCCATGCAAACACAAGACTGTTTGTCACAGATTTAGACAACAGTTTATCTATTACCTATTTACCTATCAATTCAATTCAAATCAACCACCTGTATTCAAAAACAACGATGAACATGAGCTGGGGTGTGAATTTATACTAGCGCACCTGTAAAATAGTTTGGTTTATATACTAAAATACTACGTGGATCAATGCTGTGCTTTCTACTGTGAGCGTACGAAACACGTCCTAAGCATAATGGCTACCGTCCTCCAGTTAAGTGTTATATAAAGAAAATTAAAAATACATGTAATAGTAATCGATGATAGAGCTGCAGTGTTTTCTGGCAATTTTTAGGACACAAATATGAAGGCATGTACGTAACTCCTTTGCTTCCTAGTGGGGAATGTAAGATTCAAAATAAAGCAATCTTCATCTACAATATGGATGCCGAATACTGTGAATATCAACCTCTAACAGATGAATGCATACGCCGCTGTCACGTAGTGTTGAAGACTTTTGTCAGCACAATGAAATACGGGTTAGAATATCTATCAAACTCTTCCTGTTGGTCGGAATTTGTTCTTTCAGACTTTCAAATCGCAGGTTTTCAGATATAAAGAAATATCAAATGTCAGATATGTGGACAAAAACTTGGAAGAGGACTGTTTTCTTGACTTAAGTGGGTCATCCTACCCTGAAGAGATACCCCATTTGAATGTGGGAAAACTATCTTTGGAAATTTTGATATGCTAAAGAATGAACTACAACGAAATGAAATGCATGTTCAGTTCCATGATAGTAGCACATATCGTTCGTGAAATATATCCTGTACTGAATAAAATGCTATGCAATATCGGGTTTTAACATACGCCGACCAACGCCAGAGCTTTTGATAATATTTCTTACGTTTGACCTGTATGGCTCGCAGCTCTGACTTTCATTTATGAAATACACCAGGACTCTGTAATATTAAACCTTCTGGTCATCCTCACAAAGACTGAGAGGTAGGACCAAATCATTTTGAAGGGATGGTGAGCTCATCCATGCACTGGGTCTTTAGGTGTAGGCAACGAAGAGATCATCATTGGTGTACCCACCGAAAGTTAAAGACAAGCTAGGGACTTCATCATCTGGCACTTTACAATGCATCAGTAATGTGATCTCCCTTACAGCTAGCCGGAAGTTAGGAACAAGTAGAAGAGGTCATCATTTTTAAAGCATACTTCGACGATACACTTGGGCTTTGAATCTACTTTATTCATTATATTCTGCTTCTTATAAGTCATGACTGAATGTGGAGGACGGCATTTGCATAAATATGTAGGCGTGCACAGATACCTGTATGCATACTAAGCACCGATGCAGTCTATCTGTAAAAACACTAATTCCTAGAGTAAATTTTGCACAAAGGTACACAAGACAGAAAAAAAAAAAGAAAAACATCGAAAGGGTTGGATTGATGGGTTGGGAAGAGTGTTTGGCGAGCTGCAGTGAGGGCTGGAGGGAATATAACCTTGTGCATAAAAGGACTGTAGATCTCAACTATTATTGTGTGCAGTAACACGTATCTGTTGCAATGCGATCACCACTACAAAACTACCAATTATTGAAAACATCATAACATAATATACTTATATAAATAGAGGCATGAGATATGAGTGTTCCGCAGCACTGGGGAAAGGTAACATGAATAAATGCATATAGAAGCTAGATTGTTTAATATCTACCTTTGCAAAGTTGTGAATATAAGGGCAGAAGTATAACATGATAATATGTTCACATTTAGGCTTTTCCAGTCTTAGGCTTTGGCATGCGCTGTTTTACCGTACAAGGTTATAGTTGCATAATGTGGGCAGCCTTAGTTTCATTTTCACGTGGACGTTTGTGCAAACAGTTTCAAAACAGACAGAGAAATGAGTCCAGGTTTCGGGCGTACGTCATGAGACACTAAATACATAACTAGAATTCCAAATTATCAATAGCAAACAAGAAGTTTAATGACATTTTATTAATTCAGAACTTGAAAATTAGTGGTGGAACTCTTGGCATCATAAAAATTAGATTAACTCTGCATGTTGATTGTCTATGAGGGTGCATTCAGGACTGATGCATTAATAAAATTCCTACGACAGTGGCCATCGTTAAATCGCAAGCTCTCAAAATTCTAGAACCCGGTAATGATCGCCTAACGTAAAGATAATGTCGCTCTTTGTTCATTTACATGTGTTTTGTGACGTGTCATAGCTGTCAGACCCCTCTCTCTCTCTCTCTCTCTCTCTCTCTCTCTCTCTCTCTCTCTCCTTCTCTCTCCTTCTCTCTTTCCTTCTCTCTCTAATAAGCGTCAGTGTTAAGTAATTAAGTGAGCATTGCCAGTAATCTACTACAAATTTAATTCTTTAGCAAAGATAATATTGTTCAATTTATATCCTTATATTTAATGAGCGAGTGTTTAGCGGCAAAGCTACGTCAAACCTCACCGTACTAGCGTAGTTCAGGATAGCCTGATTTCTATTTTAAAATGCTGTTAGAATCCACGTTTATGGCTCATTGTTTCGAGACTGTTTGCACAAGCGATTTCACCGGCTGCGTCTGTGCGCATATAAAAGCCTGAAATATTGACTGTCTTTTCTTCGGAGCAGTGGCTACGAAGCTTTTGTGGTGCACGCATCCTCAGAGATCAATAGTTTGAAACCTTCTGCCTGCAGTTTCAGTCCAAGGAGAAGATACATATGATGTGGATTTGTAGGTATGAAGATGCCAATAGTACCAGGCATAATGGTATGCACTTTTTTTAAATCCCTATTAAAACAGATGAATGTCCATTGGAAGGGGTATAAGGGGTTAAAATAGAATTTCAAAGGCTTAGATAGATGCAAATTTTGCAATTAAGAGAGGATACTCATTCAAGTGTAAACTGTGTGGTTTTTGTTAGGTGAATACGTTATCCTGCTTACTGTGTAAAAAGGCATACAAACCTTAGATGGTCCAATTAGCTGCCAAAATTCAGGAAATCTAGTTGGTCTTTGATTATATTTATTTGTGTCAAAATTTGCAGGAACAATAAATCAAATAATATTTGTGTGAAGTATGTTGTCTTGAGACTCCGTAGTAAATTAATGAGAAGTGTAAAAGCGTGATAAACATGGTATAATACACAGAGTGAAAAAAAAAACCAGCAACAAAAAAAAAAACAAACAAACACAAACTGACATCTTCATACCTCGTAAAATATTTCACTACAACTACTGATCTAGATTATCAGAGCAACCACTGTGAAACCAAAGAGGTAATCGTAGGGATAGTTCAATAAAGTCTTCATGAAGTTCAAGGTTCTGAGCCTGCTTGTGGTTTTGAAAGTGATGGAAAAGACCACTTCATATTGTAGCCATATTGGGTACGAATACGATTGTATGGTAATTGATGTCAACAAGTTATTGCTATTTTTAATGAAAGCGTAATGGTTTGCTTTCACAAAGTGAAAAACACAACATTTTAACACAGCTTTATTCTAGTTCAAAATATTGTATTTCCACCCCCTAGACAGTGGCAAGTGTTCTAAGAGAATTATAACTGACGAGATTTTTTTTTTTCAGATCATCTAATCTGCTTAACAAAAACTCCATAAAATTAGCTGGATTTTTTTTTTGTTTTTGTTTATAAAAATGACCCTTTAGGACATAATATCTAAGTTCGTAGTCAAGCGATATAAGCTTCATTTGGACTGGCTGCAAGACAATTAAATTCGGTCAAGGATCATCAAGACTGTGTTCCATGATGACTTACATGCTCTCAACCAAAGTTTAAAGAAAAAAAATCTGAACTGAAAGACATGTATCAGCCACTGGGAGCAAACTTAAGAAATCATTGTAGCCAATCAGATTCCTCGATAAATAATGCGTTGGTCACGATATTGACCATCCCTGTTTCACGAAAGTAGTTGTTCTATTACATAGTTTACTTTCATGATGAATGGCTCAGATGCGTTAAACTGTTGCCGATGCATAACATGATATATTTCAGGTTAGCTTTGAAGTGGAGTCTTTGCTTAGATAATTTCTTACACCTTGAATCTGTTCTGTCATATCTCATCAAAATAATGTCTTCTGATAACGCCTTTTGTATGAGGCATTTAAAAATTAATGGTAGTGATTCCTTGGTTTCTACAGCTGAAACCTCCACAGAATTAGGCAGAGAGCAATTCTTTAACGACCACTTCAAAAACCTTGTGGCATTTTAATATGAGGAAATTAGTCTTGCAAAGTGGTTGCTCTTTTAAATTGGTGTCATAAAATGTTCATATTATACATGTTTAAGACAGTGACAGGCATTCAAAGTAACTTAGAGTACCGAAGACAAACTAAACATTTTCACGAGAGTAGTGGATGCTGCTGATAACTGAGGCGAGTTGCGGTCTGAAACAAAAGGATAAGGCATAGAAAAGAAATACACCAATCTAATACATGTGACTCCTGTTGGAAAGCGAAATAAATTATGCATACTGCAGCAAATCAACAATGCAAATGGCTTTAGGAACTATCATTATGTTTATTTCTAATACATTCTCCTACTGTTTTAATGCTTATAAGAAACTGACTTTCAAGCAATATGGCATCTTGTTGCTTTGGTCCATAATGCCTTAATTTTCTAGGGACGAGATCTGGAGCACTGCGTAGCAAATTTAGCACAACATTTATTTCATGTACGAGGATGGTCAAGACGTTTTTGACCTCACTTAGAAAACGAGTGACTTTTGACAAACGTCTTCGGTGATGTCCTTATTGACACCACACCAAATCTGATTTTAACAC
Source organism: Ellobium chinense (assembly GCA_033807755.1). Taxonomy (NCBI): domain Eukaryota; kingdom Metazoa; phylum Mollusca; class Gastropoda; order Ellobiida; family Ellobiidae; genus Ellobium; species Ellobium chinense. Next base: position 285,210 of record JAWQUT010000441.1, on the reverse strand, counting down.
AACTTTTCCTTGGTAAATAGCTGTTAGGCAAAAGCAGAAAATGATACTATATTTAAATTTGGTGTAGAATCATGCGAGAGATATTGTAAGCGATTCTGGTGTGCTCACCTTGCCAAAAGTCATCCGTATTCTGTGTAAGATCGCGAAGTTCTTCATCCACCCATGTAGCTGAATTGAATGTGCAGCTAAGAAAAATAAAAATGTATGCACTTTTCTCCTAATACGAACTACATGACAGTGTATCTGCGCACAGGATTGACACTATTTTATTCATGCACATACGTATGAGTGGTCATCATACAGTAATATGCACATATTAATAAATCATCGTCTTTAATTTATTAGAAAAATTGTATCTCAAGCTCATTCTGGAAAAAAAAAGAGTCATCAAAATCTAGAAAAATAAATCCTTTTCACTGCCCTTTTCTTGGTGACCACTTATGAGTATTTACTTATTACAGACGGACCCCCACAAATTAAGCCTCATTCTGGTCATTCCTTAATTTCAGGTTTATCCCTTGTAAAGTATTGAGAGTCAAATTTGACAAATTGTGAAGAAAATAAATGACGTAAAAAAAGTTACGTTTTTCAACGAGATTGCCGGTGTCACAGGCCATGTTTACTTCCCTGCACAGCCTTACTCCGGAGTGAAACCGTCTTTGAGCAAGGTTGGGTGAGGAATACATTTAACCTGCTTCACCTGCGTTCCGAGGTCATAAATTTCAAGCTGAGAGGTCCTGCTGTATCCAGACCATTCTCTTCTCCGACAGTTTGTGTTTTATTTGATACAGTTTCATTATTACTTTTCATAGCTGGTCACTGAAAGTAGGCATTAGCCAACGGTGATGTCTGATTCGGTTTTGCGTAAGGGGAACCGTCTTCAAAACTGAATGAGGGCACAAGAAAACATAAAGATAAAAAAGCTGTGTAGCAAGCAGCCTGAAAATAAGAAACAAATATTAGTGCATCATGAGGTGTTCGCTATGCGACGTGCAGCTCTATGAGAGAAGACCGAGAGCAACTACGGTTGTTTGATCTCATAAATAATTCGATACCTGAAGAGTGATGAATAGTGGAGGGTAAGCAGTGGTAAATAAATGAAGTGAAAAAATAAATAATTAAATCAGTCAGTAAATGCATGTAAAATAAATTATCATATAAATCAATAGAAATATGCAAAGATTGAGTAAACACAAAAACAACTTGATGGTAGTTGTAGTGATAACAATCGACCAATGCCTATGTGGAAAATGTTTCTCTCTCCCTTTCTCTATCTGTGTCTCTCTCCATGTGTGCATGTGTCTTTGGGTGTGTGAGTGTTAGTAAACTCTTTCACTTTCTTCCTTTCTATCTTTTCATTCCTTTATTTAATAATCATCTCTTCAAGATCAAATGTTTGTACAGATGATAGAACAAGACATCAAAAGTGTGCATACAGCGTATTTAGATTGTATCAAATCGCTGCAATGTGCACTTAGACATGATAGAACTTCATTTTTAATCTCTCTTTTTTTATTATTAAATCTATTCAAGACCACGTTTTGTACAGATGTTGAAACAAAGACTTCTTAACTCTACGCTGATATTAAACCCATAAACATAGTGTCATTAAATGTGTGCTTTGGCCATTCAAAAATTATTTCCATTAAAAAAGAATATAAACAAATGTAAAATAAAATAAGTCGAAATAAGTATCAGGACAAGCTAATAGTGTGTCTTTAAACCCAAGAGTGGAGACGTAGGAATCAAAGGGTGAGCTGAACTAAAAAAAAAAAAGAGTGGCTGATAAATTAACTACCATACATTACGTGCCGTTAATGGCTGCAGTAAAGCTGAGAAAAACGCAGGCATGAGATCAAAAAGTAGTGACAAAGTAAGAAGAAGAATGTAGCACTGTGGAGAATGTAAGACAACAAACAAACCTGACGATTCTTTGCTATGGGTGGCACAAGGGAAAAGAACGTAAATGCGTGTGGTTACTTTGTTTGAAACATTACATAACAAAATTATGCCCTAGTGTTAAAATTGATTGCACTGCTCATAGACTTTTTTTTTTGCGTTTGTCTGTTGACACTAGAGAAACCGAAACATGGAAAGTAAAGGAGAGAAGAGCAGAATGACGAACAGAGAGCGATAGAGAAATGGAAGAGTGAGAGAGAAAGCCAGATGCACAAACGCAAACTAGGCAGCAGCTTTTTTTTTTTTCAAGCTTTAAATCAGTTGTTTCATGAGGAGATATAGTAAGGTAGGAAAAGATAAAGCTTTCCTAACTGTGTTACCCGATGTCTTGGTTTTTCTTTTCAAAACAGATAACCACAAAATTTCTGTGTTGGCAGTAGGTTCATAGTCTATGCATGTATTTTAACAGTATGCAATATAAAACCCAGACGACAACGTTGCAGAAGCTGAAAGAACAATGTCAGTATTATTAAAATGTGTAATAAAACTATTGCCTGCATTTACTGGACAACAATATGCAATTTACCAAGCAATAAAAATGCAGTACATAATATTTCAAACTGCATCGATCGCATATAAAGAGCGTATCCACGTTCACTACTACATCATTATTCTCCTCTTCACCTCACTATGTGAGTGTTGACTACGAAATCTGTAAGCAAAGCAAGTGCAAAGAGTTGCAAGATAGGCTTGGGAACATGGAATAACACAAAGACTGTAAGCGACTTGATACTTCTTTAACGCACAACACAGTACGTAAACAATTAAAAGCTCATTCGTGCGTGAAGACACTTGGATCAATTAACCTTCCGGAATGAGTCCTTGTAGCGCTTTGACAAACGAACGCCTGCGAAACGAAATATGAAGGGAACATAGGGTGGTCAAACTGAACAGAAAGTGTTGAAATAATGAGCTTTGTCAGCCTACATTGCTAAACTAATTCTATGTTAAAGAGAATGGTATCACTCCGCACTCAGCTCTTTCTTGCGCACACACATTGGATATCCTAGAAACTATTACCCCATCGACTAGCCTAAGGATCTTTATTGTCCAAAAGAACATCCACTTTTAATCTTTAAATTTTTCTTTGTATATTCCTTCAAGACCAAGTTTTGCACAGATAGTGAAAAAAAGACTGTTACTTTGTGATGGTTGAACAAATGGCTCCCAGAGCAAACTAAACTGTGTCCATAAACTTTACAGGTTGCTAAGTGAAATCAAAAGTTGTTCTAAAGTAAGGGTTCATCGCTGTGTTAGGCCTATGCTTGCAATAGGGGTCACAATTTTCACTATTTTATTACTCGTATGTTGGTCTGATTGCGATCTTGCATGCAAACATAACATTTTTAAAATGTATCCATTATTGCATGCGCTTGGCAGATCGGCATTAGCCTATCGGAAAGAGAAATAAGTGACATCCAACTGCAAGCAGTGACCTATCTCAGCGACTTCCCTTACTAAACACAGACAGTGCAACACAGGGATCTGGTACGGGTACTATGTGTGAATGCGCTGAGAGGGTGCGAGTAAGTGAGACCTTTCTCTTAATATGGTAAGCAACTTTTGGAGATCAGAAACAGTAAGTGGACAAAGAAAACTTTTGAACTACTGGGAGGGAAGGAATCTACAGATAGACCAGGGAAGTTCATGTGGAAAAGGACCCTTATAGCAACATTTCATAGGTATTTTTGGGGCCTCTCACAGCCAATTAGAATGACAGATTAAATAAATGCGAATGACCAAAACTACAATTTAATAGCAGTGAAATACTTACTGTCCACCTGACAGTGACAAGGGCGAAGGCTAGCAAAGAAGCTGCACATTTTTTTCTGCTCTGGGCAGGAAATTGAGCAGTTTACATATTTATCTATCAAAATTACTTTTAAGCAAATATGAGGTTTGCGTTTTTGTGGCGTATGGTCCAGTCGATGTAAATCGGCAAATTTGAATATGTCATAGTTTTCTTTTTCCTTCCAAAAGTTGACGGGGCGATAAAAGTCTTGTACCAAGACGAGAAAAAAATGCAGAAGGTCAAGTGATACGCAATCCTTTGACAGGACCTTCCGTGAGCTGAGGAGGGGACTAGAGTTAAAAAGTGGCTTTGTTATGGCTTAAAAGACGTTAGCCTAATACAACGGGTTGTGTGATACCCACATAAAACTAAGATACTAAGCTACTTGAAGCATTTTGGAGAGGAAATGGCAGGATAACTACAGTAATTTGTTTCATGGGCAACTATAGCAAATCAAGCTGTGGGAGGGTTTACATTTCGATTAAAAAGAAAACAAAAAATAACATCATTGTTATTTGATACTTTAAAAAGAAAAAAAAGTTAGTCTTTTAAATATTAGCTATTGAAAATAAAAAATCAGAACGCAAGGATGTGGGTTTCTAAACAACATAGTAAACTAACGTGAATTAAAGGTGATTTTTCGACATTATGTTCAGTAGCATCACCTATAACCATTCGCTTATTAATATGTGAAAGTGAAGATAACTGAAACGAGAACACAAACAAATAAACAAACCATAACAGCAAAAGAGGGGAGGGATCACAGCAGCAGAGGCAAAGGCGAGGAACGCGAGGAAGGCGGAAGGCGGAAGGCGGTGGCAGACAGAGGCATCCAGTCACAGTTATAGTGTGTAGGGAGGTGAGTGGGTACGAGGCCTGCTTAATGTTGAGAATCCTTGGACGAAGTTGAACACCGTTCGTAGTAAACCAGTGTTGTTACACAATCTACTGTTTTTGCAAAGGTGAAGTGACCCTGCAGTAAACTAGCATCGTTATACCACCTTAATTCTTTTCAAAAGTGAAGATCACAAACTTCAGTATACCAGCACAATTTGTGCGAGGTTGGAGAACCTTGTACCGGTTACACTGCCTCATATTTTGCCACAGAAAAGAACATTTAGCTATTACCATTTCATCATCTCAACCTTTATAACTGTGAGAGCATTTTTTTAAACTGTAGTGAACTAGCACTCGTACACCAATTTTTATTTAGCATGGTCCAGACTTCACCTACAAACTGCCTCGTTTCATTCAAGTTTTATGAGAGATTTCTAAGACACTGTTTTTCCACTATTTTACAGATTTCGAGTCTGAAGGAAGGAAATCAATTTTAAAAAAACCCTCTGAATACTGTAGGTATGCATGCATCTAACTGGAATTACTAGATCATTACTATAGCAAGTGATCTGTCGGTTGGACAGATTATTGAGGATATGTCATACTTGTCACACTCCATAACCGCATGTTATTAATATGCATCTTTTCCTGATAACGGTGTGATGAATTTGACTTCGAGGTCAGCCCTCTGTGGTGGCTGTGACAGTGTGTACAAAACAGTTGTCACTGATGGAAAATGTCACCAATATTTCATCAAATCAATGTTTACCAGTTCACATATTCAGTGATAACTCTACATATTTTGAGTAATACTTTCTATAAAAATTCAACACATCCTACAAGTACAAACGATATAAGAAGTATTGATCCTTGCTGAAGTTCTGAGTCATTCCAAATTAAAAGGCCGAGTGGCTCACGGTAAGAAGATTATCATTAGAGAGATTTGCAAATGGAGATCTCTTTCTGGGCTTTCTAAAACGTCTGAGACCAATACAATCTCTAATCTTTTTAGTGCATCTTCTTGATGTAATTCCCAACTACATTCATCAAGGATAAAATAGGAAATCAAAAACATTATTTTCTTAAAACATGAAAGAGAGAGCGAAGAAGGAAAGAAATGGAATCGAATGAGAACGAACAAACAAACTTTGAACACATCATGGATGCACCGCACGCCAGTAACAAACAAGAACAGGCCAGAAAAACAGCAAAATGAAAAGGCAAAATTGAACCAGCTTATCTAAAACGGAAAATGCAGCTAAAAACTAACCTATCCACTGCATTAAATAGCTTCCTAATACATCAAAACGGTGATATTCGACGGCAGAATATGGCTAAGATCGAAGTTGAGAGTTCAAGGCATTTTGGGTGACAAACTGACAGACTTTGTATGAAGAGTGGTTGTGGTATAAAACAGATTAAATGATTGCCTTCATAAATATTGCATACACTGTATCTTTTTTTTTATCTTTCACTGAGCCGCAAAATATCGTTGTTGCCCATAAAACTGTCATCACATAGAATATTATAGGAAGTACTGTACTAGTTTCTATGATAATCAAAGAGCAATAATCTGCCAGTTTGGAACCACAAAATGTCATTTTTGGCACGTCGCAAACAATATTATACATTTCCTGCCATTTTGGCTCTAGTCATGTCCTGCTAATAACAATATACACTGGAACACGCTTACTACGAACTTCTGCATTAAAAACTAGCGATATTCCGAAATATTTTGCAAATCCATCAATAAACGCTGCTTACAACAGTCCTGTGGATTTTGCAAAACATGCCTAATCCTAAACAATTGAGAATGTTCCATAAGTTCGTAATATGCGTGTTCAGATTTATGAAGAATACCCTAAGCTAAACCATAAGGCAACACCCTAGACATCATTGCTAAACATCCTATCTGCCGACATTCCTGTATCATGTTATGGCTAATTCCGGGATTATTCCGGGCATACTTACTGACAACGCACTCTTCCACCATGAGAATTTGGTCGATTTTGGATTCGTCTATTCCCTCGTTGAAACAAAGTCGTTTGAGTGCATTGCACTGAGCCTGCGGAGATAGGTAAATAAGAAAAGTGCATGAACAATTGCCAAATTTTTCTTGGAGGTATACAGTACTGCATTGTACAGTTAAACAGGGATGGTATATCGAAAGTGACCTCCTAGGAAAAACGTGAGGTACATCACAACTAGGGACAGTAAGCAGAGCTACTTTCAGATGGTTGCTTCGGGGGGAGAATCGAGCAACAGTGCTCCGGTTTAAGAAGAAGCCCGTACATCAGCTGTGTAACTACATGACATAGTATAATATATTAACGTCAGTTTTGAAATAGTGCGAGTTTGGCTCGAGTAACATCATGATTAATCAAGTGAAATGAAGATGTAAAAGTATTATGTCTAGCACATCTTCGGGTACTTTGTGACTAACGTAATTTGATAATGTTATCCAACATGCGTCTCTTCATTATTGGCTTTTCGTTCAAACACAATAATTATTAGTGGTGACTCAGTAGGTACTCATTTAAGCCCCTTCCCCTCAAAGACTATTCGTGATCACTTAAGATTATACACGAACGCTGCCACATTTTTTATTGTTATACTGTACATGTAATTTGACGGTAAAAGCAGTTCAAATGGCCCATATTCAATGTCCAAGTTTCCCCTGCTTTGCTGACTTCTTGCTTAACACGCGGCTATGAAGTTTTTTCAAGCTTGGAATTTCCGATACAGTCAACTGTATGTGTCACCCACTAGCTGATGGAGAGAGACGCAACGCGAAAGTTTTACTGTATCTCTTATAAGTTTGCAGGAGCCCAATTGGTCCAAATTTTGGACTATCAGAGTCAATGATAACAGACTATAAACTCTAGCATTTGGACAGATTGGCTAGAAATAATGATGTAACATGAAACCACGCCACAAAAACGGTCAAACTCAGTCCTGAATTTGTAAAAGAAAAATTATTATTTACATTTACATTGCAATGGGTTCAACGGATTTCATTAACATTTGTGCGGGACTGTGGTCTGCAAAAGAAGCCCAAATTTTTAACCCCTATTCATCTAAAACTGTGACACATTTAAATGAAGGACCCTCACTGCAAACAGTTTCTACTTTTAGCACAGTGATGGCACCAGCCTTGCATACTAGCTTTGACCATCTCGGAACGTTCCTGTAGTTTGAGGAGAAAATATCGATAAAGGGTTCAAAGAGGCTTTTACATCACTGCAGCCTTACCAAATTGTGATTCTGGAACATACGGTCATTCTCTGTAAAACGCCAGATGTGCCATGAGGAGTCGATGGGAAACGGGCCACGGACTCTGAAAGGTCACGCTCAATAAAGACAGTCTGCAGCTATTTCATTATTAAAACGGATCGTTACCTAACCGAAAGCAGTTCGACCGATATAGGTCATAGGTCAGAAAGGCATTCTACAAAAGTGTAAGATGAAGCTTTTTTAAAGAGGCTCCTGGAATAATCCTCTAGTGTCAGCACACCGAAAAAGAAGAAAAAAAACTTGTGAAGTTAATTAGTGATAAATTTCTCTCAGTAGATCTGATTAAAAACTCGTTATAACTGATGGTTTTGTTGTTTTGTTATCGCATTACGCAGATGTCATTTTTGCTTATAATATTCCAGTTCTTTCTAAAATATTCGTCAAACAGGCCCTATAATGCGGCCACGCCAGCACAAATTCACTCTGAAGTTGTTTTTTTATTTGCACAATACAGTATTAGAATAGTTTCTTAACTTGCTTTATTCCTGGGTGTATCTGTACTCTAAGAATACGTTTTCTTTGGTTTGGTTTCACTCTTAGCAGATGCCATAGCAAATGTACTAATTCTTTCTGAAATTTTAATGCTCTTCAGAGTGGCCCTATAGCCTGACCACGCCAGCCTACACTCACGTCATCTCGATGGTTTTTAGCAAATAAAATAGTTATTGCTTGGGTTTAATAGTTTTTCTTTACTTTGAGAATAATTATGTTTTCTCGGATATTGTTTCGCACCACGCAGATGTTATTATAAATGTATCAATTCTTTCTAAACCTCCATCAAGAGGGTCTTACAGTGCGGCCACGTTAATGGAAACTCGCATTACCTCGAAAATGTTTGCCAAATAAAGGAATAGTATCCTTTTTAGGGTAAATGGCTTTTCCTCACTGAACGATATGTTTTTCTGATTAAGTTTCACACTGTCTTTCCAGAGGTTATTGATCATGTAACACGTTTTTCAAAACATAGCTATAATTATGGTTTCGGCCCTGAAATGTAGTGGTTCAAAGAAAAATGACCTCTAGGTACTTTCTCATTTACGTAGATCCCCCCATTTACGTGGTAAAGTGTCATTCGGTTGGGCTCGGGAAGACGTATAGGCGAATTTACCAACCAAAGATACCGGTCTCAGCATGCCCATATAATGATCTCTCCTCGAACATGGCAAAGCCATGATTAATACACTGATCAGAGAGGTGTTATACAACACCCAATCGCAGATCAATGGATCGATCCATAGGTCAAGTGGGATGTGTTGATCGTTGATCGTCTTTGTGTCTATCGATGAGTCGTTGGGTGATCAGGTGAAATTACTCCGCGAGCACAGCCAGCCATAATCACCATTGTCGCGTCGTCGTCATAGCAACGCAGGCGAATGAATATCGAGTAGTATCGTTTATGGTGCTTCTGTATAATCTGCCCATACGGCGTGAAGAAATTGGAATATTTATGCAATTTATGCATTGACGGTACTAGAAATAGACACAATGAAGAACCGGGCATTAAGATCCTGAATATTCGATAGTGCTTAATCGATTGGTCTGATGATAAAGACACCACTAAGACTCCAAATCTAAAAGTACTGTCATTCGTACAAATTTTTTGTACTCTAAGCAGCTGATTTATTTTGTGGTACTTTACCCCTCTCGACCTCCCTCCTCTCTATCTCTCTCTCCTCTTTCTCTTTCCCTCTCCCTCTCTCTCTTATTCTATCTCTCTCTCTCTCTCTCTCTCTCTCTCTCTCTCTCTCTCTCTTTCTCTCTCTCTCCCTCTATCTTTTTAGCTCTCTCTTTCTCCTCGTCATCGCATAAGCATAATTTTAAGAAAAGCAATAATATTCCGTTTTCTGGTTTAAACACAACCTACACACACATCCTCGTTCTCTCGTCCTCTCTCCTCCTCCTCCTTCTCCTCCTCCTCTCTTGCTCTCCTCTCTATCTCTCTCACTTTCTCACTGCTGTAAATCTGATGGCTGCTCGTGAGGGCTGCAGCAATCATATTTGTTATATTATACAGTCTGTTGTAAATGGCTTTTCCTCACTCGTAACGATAGGTTTCTCTGCTTAAGTTTCAAAATGTCTTTCCAGAGGTTATTGTGAATGGGCCGTCGCGGCATGGAAGTTAGACTGAATATCAAAGAAAAACACATGTTTCGTACGATCTTCTCCTCAAATTCGGTCATGTGGGCAGTGAAATAGATCACGCTTGTGGTAAGTTGAGTCTGGACTGCGCAAAGCAACAGTAGGAACATTTCATCACTGGCGTTTTACAGAAAATTAAAACTTTCTATTAAGGATATCACAAGAAGGCCAACAATTTAAAGCGCATGGTCTTCGTCACGTTGTAAAAGTAACAACGAAATAACAAGTAACGGACAACACGAAGGAGTTAATACAAGGTCAAAGGGTAACAACACCGCGCATATCAAGACAGTCATTCCTGGTCGGTTGACGCAGAGCTCTGATCCCCTGTCATGGTGGCTTACCCTGAACAACTGCAACTTAATTTCCGACTCTCTTAAACTGTTGACGATTTTCTTCTTTCTGCCGTAGATAAGTTTCAGCCGGAAATGTTCGTGGTCTTGGACTGCCACTACAAGGCCTGAGGAAGAGAAGATATAGAACATGTCATCCATGGTGACAAACAGCCTTTTTTTTTTTAACGTTTAAGGTCACATGCTTATGTCATTTGTCATGCAATTGGAAGGTGAAACGCCTATCTACAGTCATTTATTGCACAATGTGATGTCAACACTGACGATGTGAGGTCATTTTCGACAAATGAGGTCAAAAACAAATAAAACAGTATAATAATATATCATTTTGTTCAGCCGGTTCTAATTATATTATTGAAATCTGTATAAACAATCCAAAACGAACCAAACGTTTCAATGCACAGTGGAACGCTGATAACACAACAACCCTTTAGATCAGGTTTAAGAATATGTGTTATCAGGAGTTCTGTGTTTACCAGAGTGCTTTTGTTACAATGGATTGGGGACTGTACAATGTGAATGTGCTAAGCAGGGAACTGTGTTAAGCAATGTTCGTTATAACAGAAGCCCACTGTGTAAGCAGAAAACGTTGTGTTTTGTTGTTCTTGTTCAGTTACAGAGGTTGTGTAGATGATTTTTAAGGGTCGTGTTAACCAATGTTTTTGTTAACAGAATTCCACAGTATATGAAGAAAACGATCACAGGCCAAAAGCGCCCAGGAGTAAAAATATGTCTAACCCCTTTGCGTGTCTCTACATGCCAAGTGCTTGATGCAAGAATTATCGTTCCACCTAAATTAACTCCCCTTGCATGTCTGCGACTTCCGGCACGATATCAAGGGAGGCTAACTCCATAATGCACCCAACCTGTATTATCATCTTATCAGTGTCAGAATCGTTTTCATCCATTGCTGTCACTATCATTGATGCGGGAATTATCACCCTTGCTGTCATTCAACATTCAAGGTCTTCATTACCGCCCTTATCGAGCAACTGAAATCAACATCATCGCATTTATTATCAATGTTATCATCACCCCCTAACCAACGACGTAAGGAACGACTCCAGTGAATAGCAATCACTAAATCACACCTTTGTTTAATAGTAATTCTTTTGAGAACACAGTTTAGTTTGCTACATTATAATATATTAATAAAAAAAAGATAACCACTTAATGGCACTGTTTGCTTAATGAGGTATTCGATGCTATTCCGGAAAGAGCCAAATTTGGAATACGCATGCCTCATATGATCAGTCTTTTGAAGTAAACAATAATGATCTCAGACCAGTCTTGATCTTTCTGTCAAGTTTCATTCCGAATGGTATTGAGATTATCTTCTTTTTTTTTTTTTGCTTTATACTGAAGACACACAACGAGCACACAGAACTGAGAGCTTGCCCATCAACGATGATATCTTAACCATCGTAAGAATTACATTAATGCATCGGTGCTGAATGCACCCTTAGTAGCGTTCAACATGCGAAGTTAATGTAATGTGTAATAAATATAGTAAGAGATCCCATCGTTAGTGCGCAAGTTCGCAGTTCATGGACAACATGATGTTAGAACAGTGAGAGGTCCCCAGCTATGACTGTAGTAGTAAATCTATGTCAAAAAAGTAAACTGATATTGGTATCCTCACAGATATGCACTACAATAACGCCATCAAAGGTCGTCGAGAACTTGCGCATTAACGATGGCTCTTACCATTGTAAAAATTACATTAACTCTGCATATTGAACGCTAATAACTCTCACGATGATAAGAGATCCCATCGTTAATGCGCCAGCTCTCACATAATGGTAACTTTGATAACGAGCAATGCTGTTTCTTGGGTATTCTAAATTTTCCATTGATCAAAAATAACCCCGAGATGCCTCATTGTGACATTGTCCACGCTCTGGTGGAGTTGCAATTAAGCGGAATTAATAATACTCACTGTTGACCACACGGATGACCCTCCAAGGAAGCAGGAATGCTAGAATGAAGACAAAGTCCTGGATCTTATAGCGGGGCATGATCTGCATACACACAAGGTCCACCACAAAAGAGATCAACACAATACACAAGTCGAATGTCTGTGGAGAGGAAGAGAGTGGGAAACATGGATTAGGATATTTGAGATGATAAGGTAATGGACTTTAACACTGAAGTTTGTGCTGGCAGGTTCTTTGCTTAGAAAATAAGCCAAATTTGCTACAGCACCATATTTAGGGCAAGAGTGTGTGTGTGTGAGAGAGAGAGAGAGAGAGANAACAGAAAGTCATTATGAGAGAGAACTATGCGTTATCTCCATCTGTATTATTTATGTTCAGAATTGGCGTATGCCTTCAATAAACTAAAATAAAACTATTCTCAACACAGCACAAAATATTCTTTCCTTAATTTGTATTTTTACTTAAGGTTGTATGCATAGCGGAGTTTTTGATGAACAGTGGATCTAACAAGGGAGTGGAGTGTAAAGAGAGAGTACGCAGCCGGCATGATGGTCGAGACGTAAATGGCGTCTGTCTCTTGAGTGCCAAGGGTACCAAGTTCAATCCTGCTAGCTGCAGACTTCACTCTGCTTATGTCTTGGTATCTTTAACCCCCAGTAATGTTGCCATCAATCCACTATCACTGCGCCGGACGCAACGGTCGAACAAACTCGCAAGCCAGTGCCAACCGTGCGAGACGGCTGTCGGATCTTTGCCAGTCAGCTGGTCGGTCGCGGGAACAACGCGCGGCACGGTAATTATCCGTAACAGTGAGTGACGCAGCCAGCGGGTGGCTAGACAGTAAAAAGTTAAAAAGCACTTTTGTTGTTAGCGGCCTGATAGGTGTCTATTCGAGCATTGGCAGTGACAGAACCAAACTTGACTGGAAAAGGTACATTAAACGTGACATAAACAAGTACGTAAGAGAGAGAGAGAGAGAGAGAGAGAGAGAGAGAGAGAGAGAGAGAGANAGAGAGAGAGAGAGAGAGAGAGAGAGAGAGAGAGAGAAGGATGCCTATAACAAAAGCGGTGATACTGATTGTCATCCAGATTATCGAAATGTACCACAATATGAATATAAATTTGTGTCATTGTGTACAAGATATTTCATTTCCGTTTTCGGAAACACAAGTTTCCCGAAAATTGATCCACATTATAGTCGCGGGGAACACAAGCGTTCCGGCACAATGCTTACAGTTGTACCAGGTTTCCCATTTCGTGGCTCCCAGAACAAAGAAACACTGTGTATTAAGATTCAGAGACACAGAGAGAGAGACAGAGAGAGAGGAGGGGGAGAGAGTGACAGATAGTGAGAGAAAGAGAGTAAGAGAGGTTGAGACAGACCAAGACTATAGTGTGAGAGAGAGTGAGCGAGAGTGAGAGAAAGAGAGTAAGAGAGAGAGAGAGAGAGAGAGCGAGTGTGAGAAAGAGTGAGCGAGAATGAGAGAAAGAGTGAGGGACGGAGGAAGAGAGAGAGAAAAAGAGAGTGGGGAGAAACACGGGGAAAGAGAGAGGGAGGACAGTAAGAGAGGAGAGAGAGTGAAAGAGAAGAGCGAATGAGAGACAGAGCGTGAGAGAGAGAGAATGAGACAGTGAGAGAGATGAAGAGTGAGAGAGATAGACAGACAGAGACAGAGAGAGAAAGAGAGAGAAAGAGAGAGCTAGTTAGCCATCATGACACTTGAAGTGGTCTAGACAGACAGCCGGAAATATGCGGCGGGAGTCGCAGGACCGAGGGCGGGAGC
>JAWQUT010000441.1:255980-269963 GCA_033807755.1 Ellobium chinense | reverse complement strand
GCAATCTAGGCTTATAGAGTTTGGAGTGGAGGGGTCAGAAGGTGCAAATAAGTGACAATAATTCATTGTTTTCGATAATGTGTTTAAAAATGCCGAGGAAAAAAAACCGACGTAGACTGTATAGAATCTCCAAATATTCTCAGTTTGTTATTGTATTCAATTTAGATTGAATGCGCCTCCCGTTTTCTGCCTTTCCTGGAGACAAAATTATTATTTTCGAAGTAAGAATACACCACGGAAAATGTAAGTGCAAACTTTCGCAATGTCCAAATGGCCTCCGGTTTAATTGATTTTTATCAAGAAAAACCGTAATCTTTGACTTTAAGTGATTCATAGTACAAAATATGCAAATGGTCGGACGTAACGAATATAAGATTGGAATAAGAACTTCGCGGGAAAAAAAAAGATATACTAGGAGAAATTAATGTTGAAAGTAAACACAAAACATGAGGGCAGTGGATTAATCAGTTTCATATTTTCCTGTGGATAACTTGTCTACGTAGGTCTTTGGACACATTGAATGCTCTGTTCAGGAAACAAATCAACTCATTCACTAGACAAAATAGCGCTAACGATTTTCAGCCAAGTTTTTCATTTACTGATCCTTTCATTTACTTACTGTTGGCTTAGATGAAATGCTGCAACCCTTGCCATAAAGACTATTGCTGCCTAAAAAACGGGAAACATCTTCTTGCTGACAGCTAAAATTAATGTGTCTGCCCATTTGCCATCATGATGAGGCCGATATAAGTATATCTGCAGGGGAAGATTTCAAGTGGACAGAGGAAGCTCGCCACGTAAAGCGCTACTCGTCTATTGGTATTGCAATATTATGCACGAAATTATTTGTGAGCTGGCATTTTCTTCTTTTATTAGTCACCCCTTCGTATTTTTTTCAAAAATGGAGAGTGCAAGCTGGAACTAATTGAAGGAAATAAGTTAATGCCGTCACTTTGAAGGATGAGTACATCTGACAACATTTGGAGTTTTATTGTATAGTCTTTCATGAAGGAAAAGAAGAGGAAGAAGAACAAGTTAATATTGTTATTATTCGCCTTCTCCTTTTTACATTGTCTTCTTCTTCTCCTTCTTCTTCTTCATCTTCTTCTTCTTGATTTGGTTATCCTTCTTCTTCTTCTTCTTAATTTTGATATTCTTCTTCTTCTTCTTAAATGTGTTATCCTTGTTATCCTTCTTCTTCTTCTTCTTAAATGTGTTATCCTTCTTCTTCTTCTTAATGTTCTTCTTCTTCTTCTTCTCATTCTTATTATTCTTCTTCTTATATGTGTTATCCTTCTTCTTCTTCCTCTCCCCCCTCCCTCTTCTTTTTCTTCTTCTTCTCCTCCTCCTTCTTCTTCCTGTAAATGGCCAACGCAGCTCAAGCAAAACAAAATAACCACGTGACATTTTGGACCATATTTTCATGAATTGTTCCGTAAAGAGGTGAATTACAGAGAGTTGTTGAACTCGAAAATCAAACTTAACTTCGCCAGTTCACTGACAGGAAAACTCTAATTCAGCGAGACACTGACCTTTTGGAATGTGACAAGGGAATCACCGTGCGTTACAAAATGGCTTGTTTCGTTAATTGTATTTAACAGTGCAAAGAGGGCGATACTGATTTTTACTGTTTTTGTCTCACTTCCAGAAAGAAATTAGCCACTGAGGTACAATGTCGAGGCCGTTGGTGTTTTGGTTTTTTTTTGTCCCCGGATGTAAACTGGACTGTCCCAGTCAATTAGTGATTTCTACAACTGGACTGTCCCAGTCAATTAGTGATTTCTACAATTAATCACCCAGACTACGTTTCCCCCTTATCTCCAACATGGAACTGTCCAGTTTTCGCTCATCAATTACAATCGTCTCCTTCCTTCTGAGCTTACCCCTGTGTTTCCTGTTTTGTTGTTTCACACTTTTTTTTTTTATTCTCTTCACAGTGACCGCCCTTTTGTCTCCCAGCGGAGGGTGCTCATGACGTCATCAATCGTCTCGCGCCTGGTTAATCGACCATCGATCTTGAAGAGTTTTGGGGCAGCTGGGGCTTAATTGATCGCGTAAGAAGCAATTCTGAGGCGCAGGGGATGGCCTTGTCTTTACTGTCCACGCAAATTCCGGAGGACATCGGGTCCAGTTCTTCCGCAAGGAAACACGATTTATTTGAGGGCGCTTGAGTGTGAAGACGCCTTTTTGCTGCTGTTTTTGTCGTTTGTCTTCTACTTTTTCTTGTTCTTTTTCTTCTTCTTCTTCTTCTTCTTCTTCTCTTTTTCTTCTCCTCCTCCTTCTGCTTCTGCCTCTGTTTCAGAAATGGCACCCAGAGGCATTTTGAGGAAGGAGGCCTTCTTCTTCCCGTTCTTTTTTTTTCATCTTCTTCTTTTTTTTCTTCTTTTTCTTCGTCTTCTTCTTCTTCCCCTCATCTTTCATCTTCTTCTTCTTCTTCTTCTTCTTCGTCTTTTTCTTCTTTTGCCCTCTGCTTTAGATATAGCACCCAGGGGCATTTGAGGAGAAAGACTTGAATGTCAACCACCCCTCACCTCTTTACCACACACACACACACACACACACACACACACACACACACACACACACACATACACTAAAAACTACACACCACCTTCATTTCAATTAAAACCAGTAAGACATTTTTCTTTATACTTGTAGCATGATAATTTTATGTGAGAGAGGCACAGTGGGAAAGTGCATAGAGATACACATGTCGTATAATGCAACTTCTCTGGAGCACCTACACAACTGGGACTGAAAGGTGTAGCATTTATCCACTAACATTTATACACGAGATACAGTATTCTGTTACGGGAAAAAAAATATGATGTTGCAATTAAGCAAACAATGCAATAACAGCTGAGTCTGTCGTAGTGCGCTTTCAGTTAAGAAGAGCCAATCAGACACACAGAAAAAAAAATCCTATAATTGACATTGGTTTTTTTCCAGCGTAAATGTAAGTCTTGCTAGTACACTACATGCTAGTCGCTGCATGGTAAGAGTAAGGGTCTGAGGACAACGAAGACGTGTTGTGACATTCAGGAAATATCTCTTGGTGCTTCTGCAGAGTTTATTCTATGAAACAGTGGATCCTGAGACAGGGCTGGTAAACATCTGCAAAACAAAGTGTTCAGTGTCCAGCCTTTACTGCCTGATACTCAAGGAGTGGTGAGAGTTGTTGTTGTTGTTTTTGTGAGGGGAGGGGGGGTGGTAAACGGCCCCACTATGTAATAATTCTTGGGGAGCTTTGTGCTGTTCAGGGTTTCGTCTTCCCTGGAAGGAAATTAGAGGATGTGAATTGACAGTCTGCTTTGTTTTGTTACACAGTCTCGTCAAACGTTTTCTTTGGTCACAACGGCGCCATAATGAAAGATGCTACAACATTAAGCTAACGTCAACAGACCGTGCAAAGCTATTGGAGATCAGTCGACAGCAAGACCGCACAATAGCAAGTTTAATATGAGCGGTCTTTAAAGGGACAGGGATAGATTCACATTCCACATTTTTTTTTTTTTAAATAAAATTAAACTGCGTATACTTTTCTTTTCGCCTGACAGTTTCTGAGAAACACCACTGGTATGTCAAGATGTTCACCCTGCGCGAGCTGCCATTACTCTTGATGTTCGACGTGAGTAAGCTATATCGGTTTGCAGACGATTGGTTAATACGGTTTGGGCATGCATCAGCACTAGTCGTCTGTTATATTTTCTCGCTTTATGACGTCTCACAACACGAGTAATGGCAGCGTACGCAAAATGAACATCGGGACATTCAAGGGGTGTTTTCTCAGAAATGATCAGGCGGAAGAAAGGTGTACATGGTTTAAATATTTCTAAAAAGATACGTGGATGTTTTTAGAATGGGAAGCAAATACCAACCCCTGTCCCTTTAAGTTCGAGTGCGTAAAGTGTTTCAATTCATGAGTAAATTTTGTTATGATAAGTAAAAGGACTCAGGACCAGAGTATGACACTGGCTATGTGGAGTTTCTGAGTTTGTGAGTTCGAAAAGCGTCAAGCTGTAGGGTTGTAATTCCTCTTCATCAAAGATATGATTTTTTTTTTTTGCAAAGCGACTAACATGAGAGCAAAAATACACACTAACGGTTAGCGGGTGTATTTAATGAAAATAACAAAGAGCTTTATTTTCAAGATCTGGGCTACATTTATTTAGTTCCTGCAATTTGAAAAACATGGAAAGCCACACTCCTTCCTTACAAAGAAAGTATCAGTCTCTAGCAAAGCTAGGTAAGCCAAAATGGTGAGACTAAGAGGAAGAGACTAGAAATCATGCACTGGTGTTTGCTAGACGCATATCTTTGCCTTATTCATTGACATACAGACCACTGTTGATTCTTGCCACATCCTCCGCCGGACACAAGACCATTGATAAGATGTTTAACTAATAAATTAGAAATCTTAGATGGTTGCTGCCATGTTGCCAAGCTACGTCTTCTGGTCCTGTACAAAAGACGACATATTATTTCTAATACACCTCTAGTGGGTGTGCACCCTTCCTCATTGTGACTGACACGCACCAACCAAATACGAACTCCTTTCTCCTTTGTTAAGAAGTGCCTACAGAATACAAGACGGGGCCCAACAAACTCAGTCCTGATCTGCTACGAATCATTATGGCATGTACACATATGACATTTTCTGATATTACGATCATACTGCTTATTACGAACTGTATGAGAAATTAACGTCTGATTCTAGTTTGTAACGTGACATATGATCGTAACAGCAGGAAATGCCTACCTCTGCCAGAACTGTCCGTAAGAGATCCAGACTTGAAAATAAAAGCTCTCTAATGCTGACCATTAGCTTAGGCTCCTTTAAGAAAATTACAATCAGACTTAACGACCCCAAAGATTCCGTACATTCATTATAATGAACAAATCCCAAGTCCTTTATCTGCTAAGAAAGTGCGTAGTATACAGTAACATAATTAGAGACAGACATGTCCGTGGCCTACAATTACATTACGTTTTCTTCATTTGTAGACTTTGCGACACGCGGGTCTTTGAAGATCTTTGCATTATTACTGTTAATGTGCTTTTATTCTATGAAGCTTTATAAGTTCGTGGGCGGCAAATTACAATGTAAGAAACAAAGCAGTATTAGAAGACAAGAACATATCACTTTCAACATCTAATAGTCATACATTCTTTAATGGCATAGTTCCTTGTAAAGACAATTTTCAAAAGCAACCGTAACAGTATCCATTTCTTCAAATGGGTCCTGTTGGCCTGAACATCGAATTTCTATTCCGTGGCATAGCCCTACTGGCAAAAGACAACCAACTTCATGACCTTTGAACTATAAACTCTGACCGAGTAATGCAATTTTTCATTTCAGCAAATTCAAGTCAACAACTAGCGGTTACATAAATCTTAACAACGAAGAGATTTTTTTTTTCTTTTTTTTTTCTGAAATAAAGACTCGCTAAGTGAAAAAAAAACCCACCNGAAGTGACAGGAAAATCGCCTCTAGATTCCACACGGGGTCTTTTGTAAAATATTTTCATTTTACATAAAGCTGAAGGATTACAACCTCTATATTGGACACAGACCCTAAATTTAATATGACACAGCGATTTTCTTGTACACGAACTTTTTTTTTTCTTTTTATTTCCCGTGGGCAGTAGAATTTGAATCCAGACTAATTTTAGGATTCGATTCTGAATTTAGAACCCAGGATAAGTGGATTCGATGGATTCGAATCAGACTAGAATCTTGCCCCGTTAGTGGTAAATAAATCCTCAGAGAAGAGCCGCAGATTTGACCCAGTATCTGTACCAATGTCCTCCACTCTCTACCTTGAAATTAAATTCCCAGGAAGAGTAATGTTTGCTCTGGACAAGTCACACGAGTGTGTTGACCTACTTTAAGCGGCCACGTGTCAGCTGACCGACCAGTAAACATCTATTGATTTCCCCCTGGCTCTCGAAGACAGAGAAGAGCGTCTTAATTGCGGGTAGCTCACTTAGGACGTAGTCTGGAAGACAGGAAGTTAAGTCAATCATCCTTTTACTTTGATCAAACCTGGCGTCTCAAAGATCTTAGCCCGTAAGGATCAAATGATCGATAATAGGTGCCAATTTGTACCCCTAACCCTGTTCCTTCCAATCCATACAAATCCCTTCACTTGAAACTTTGTTTTAGAAGATGTGCTTCCCAAAATCTGTTCTTTCTTGTTTTTAGGCAGTGTTGACAACGGTTCTCAAACCTTTTCGAGTCACCGACCCTAGGGCTTTCGACATATACATCCTCAGCTGCCCTTTCCTGTTTCTGCGCGTAGCGTGGTGTGTGTAGGAGATGAGGGTTCTGATTGGGTCACCTTTTCGTGCTTTCCAAATCTGTTCCTCCTTGTTCCCAAGCAGTGCAGTGCTTGCAGTAGTTTCCAAACCTATATGCGATACCTACCCTCGGGCTTCCAAGCATACAATTCCAGCAACCCCATTTTTGTGTCTGATCGAAGCTCAGACTGTGGTGGTATGTGTTAGAAATGAGGGCTCTGATTTGTTTGCTATTTCAAGAAACCAACAATAGTAATCTAATGCAGAGGTGATAGAACGTGCAGCCACAGGATGTGTCTATGTCTATTTTTTTTTTTTATGGCTGTGTGGGCTACTATCATTGTTAGTGTTGCTCATTCTCTCATAATNTGGAGATTTCAACCCAAGGTGGGAGGGGGAGGGAGAGGAGCGGGGTCGTTCTGTGATCTCACACTGACATAACATAATGTTTATGTTAGCACATAAAGTCGTATTTCACAAAATAGCTCAAACGCAGGTGTAGTACATGTATCAATTTATTTAGAATTTTAGGCTGGACAGTTTGTTATGGCACCATTGGAAAAAAAAACAAAACAGAAACTTAAAAGTCCAAAACATTTTATTACTTAATTAGGATTTCCGTGCTACCAAAATGATTGCTGAAGACCCCAGCTTTGTCCCCCACCTCCTCATGTTTATTAAATTATGACACCATTCGTCAAATATGGATAACCTGTAAAGGGATTTCAGAAATAAGTCCATCATCTTCGGCCGCTTTCTTTCATATTTAAAAAAGCAAAACAAAATCACAAAACCAGGGTAAACCGAGAAACAGGTTAATTGGCTATCTAATACAGAATTTTGTTCCTCTGCAATTAATTAAGATGGATCAGACGTGCTCTTTAGCTTGAAGCGAGCGTTCATTCAGTTTACTAGATATACGGCTAGACTGCGTACGTTGCGGAACTGAAAAGTGTTTTTCCAAATCTGCGCACGTCACCGTGGTTGTTATTGTTGTTGTTTCACTTGTTGTTTTAACGTTGTTGTTGTTATTGTTTTGTTCTTGTTGTTAATGATGTTGTTGTTATTGTTTTTGTGCTGTTGTTAATGTTGTTGTTGTTGTTGTTGCTTTCCTTATTGCTCTTGTCATTATTATTGTCGTTGTCATTGTTGTTGATCTTCTTTTTGTTTTTTTCTTGTTGCTCTTCTTCATGTTGTTGCTGTTGTTGTTGTTGTTGTTGTTGTTTTTATTGTTGTTGTTGTTGTTACCTAAAGTTTAAGCTTCCTAAGGTCAGGTCACCTAATTAATGGTTATTTTCTCTTTTGAACTTCTATACTTCATGGCTTCCTTGGGTGTCAGGTGTGGACCAACAAATTTGAAACAAAAAAAATGTGTTCAACAGTAAGTGTATATAGTGCTGGGCATGGAATAATGGCTAGAGCTCCCCAACTTTATAAAGATCAGTCTAGTGTTTAAACATAACAAGGCAGGTACTGATGAAGCAAAGTCTGATCGCATAAAAAAAACGTTTTTTTCTTCAAATTAAGAAAAAAACTGAATTAGATAATCGCAACTCCCTTTAATCACAAATTCTGCATTGCTCCTGAATATTTGTAATTTAAAAGAGGTCAACTACATCTTGGCTGGATGAAATGCTTCTGTAGAAATATTGAGGAAATGGTTTTTCTGAGCAGACCGCCTACATGAAAACCTGGTTTTTGCAACGAAAACTGCTGTCTGACTGCTCACCATTACCCTTTGCCAATTGGTAGCAGCATTTCTGCTGCCACTCAGTGAGTTGAGAAGATTACTGAGTAATCTATTCTGTTGGGGAAATAATAATGTAAACTCGAGTAGGCCCAGATCGACGGAACACCTGATTCTTCTTGTCTTTCCATCTTCTATTATTGCGATGTGAAATCGAGAAGGCGTGTTAATGCAGCCGAAATCTAATTTAAATGCTGAGCATAACGCATATAGCATTCTAAATCTGTTCGTAAGAACTCACACCACCTTGTACTCTTGAATGTGTATCCCAGATGCAGATAAACTTGACATACGATGCGTCTCTTTGGATATAATGTAACAAGGTAATTTATGGCATGAGATAAGAGAGCTGCGTTGTGCAATACATTGCTTCAGATGTGGAATATATCCAAGAATGGAGGTGAATAAACTCATTATTCCCTCTCGTTGTCTCTCTGTCTCTGTTTCACTCTGTGTGTGTGTGTGTGTGTGTGTGTGTGTGTGTGTGTGTGTGTGTCTGTCTGTCTGTCTGTCTGTCTGGCTGGTTGGCTGGCTCTCTGTCCTCCTGACTGTTGGTTGCATTTTTCTCTTTATATATCTCTTTTCTTCTCTCTCTCATTCTCCTCTTTCTCTCTCTCCCTCTCTCACTGCATAGCTCATTATTTGCTAGCTTTCCTAGTTTTCATTTCTCTCTTCGACTTTGCCTTCTGTCTCTTGTATACAATTGTTAGTTCTCTGTTTCCTTCACTTTGTCGCTTCTAGTTCTCCCTCCTCATATTATATCCATCCATCCATCCATCCATCCATCCATCCATCCATCCATCCATCCACTCACCCATCTACCCATCCATGCATCCATGCATCCATCCATGCATCCATGCATCCATCCATCCATCCATCCATCCATCCATCCATCCATCCATCCATCCATCCATCCAACCATCCTCATTTCAGCAGCCTCTTTATTATGTCTTCCTGTTAAGGACTGTGATCTGCTATAAACTGTAATGTCATAATTTTATATACGAATTAGGTTTCTCTAGGCGCATTATATGTATTGTTATATTATAATTGAACTGAATAAAGTTATTGTTATTTTCTTCCTATTACCATTACTGTTTTCAGCCACTCCCCCGCGCCGCTAACTTACGATTTCCATTTTGTCTTCCCTTTCTTCCGAGTCTTCTAGATTCCTTGTCTTTTCGGTGCTTCTATAAATAATTTAGTCGATTCCTCTTTTTTTTTTCTGCCGGAAATTCCCAAAGTTCTATTCCAAACCTCAATGTCAAAGTGCCCTCCTATGTACCCATTCCCATTTTCCGTGATATTCATTCATGCTTTGGGCCAGTAGTGGTGGACGATATTTTTTCGGCCAAAGAGGATCAACCTGATTCTAGGTATCTAACCGATATTTTTGTAACTATACTCGATACCTGCGTCCATATTATGACCACTATGTTAGACTCACTCTAAAGCTAAATTCAAAGAAAGCAACAACAATTATTCAAAGAATGAAGTCAAAGAACGCAACAACAATTCAAAGAATGAATTCAAAGAAAGCAACAATGATTTGTGATGCGGCTATTGAACCTGCGTCCAGCACTGAGCGCTTTGGGGGTTATGGGGAAACTGGAGGACAAAAAAAAAATCGTTCTTGATTTGTTTGAATGTGGTTGAAATATTGAAGCAGAAAAGTCGCGTCACTCTTCAATAAGAGATTTAGAACATAGATTTATTTGCTTGAATCTGATCTTGCAATTTAGACACAACTCTCCCATTCAAGAAACGGGCAACTTAAAAGTCTATGTAAAAAAAAAAACCTTTCATGTTCAAATTGCTAATCATCAAGAACGCCAACGAAGAAACCAATTCAGAACTTTACAAAACTGATTTGTCGCTATTTGTAGTTGTGCCTTTTAAATGTTTGGCGAGTGACTGAATCGTGGTTTATGCGCAGAAATTAATAAAAAAAACACAATTTATTAATTTGTAATGATCACTCCACATTATGTGGCTCCTGAACGCCATAGGCCTACATCTTTGCCCTCAGCACCGGTGCTAATGGAAAAACACAAAATACAGTCATCGTCATTTTACGGCAATGGTTGAATTTTCCGTACTGGTACTAATGAAAAAAAAAGAAAAAAAAACAAAACGGCAAGACAACATTATCGTCGGTTTTAGCTTGCTGATGGTTAAACTTTCGGAACGGTAAAGAGGCGGATTAATTTTTAGATCTGATCTAACAAAATGCATGGATATTTGAACTGCGACGGTCCAGTTCAAAGAACGAGGGTACATGTATTAATAGTGCAGAAAGAACTCGGCTGAATATTGAGTATGGCCCGCTGTCTTATGTACATGTCAAGATAAATCATTAGCAGAGTGTAGATACGGTATGTAAAGAATACTGATTTTTGTGAATGCATTATCATTCGGGTGATCTTAGCCTGGTCATGTAATGTAATGTAATGGTCAGATTCGCTCTATGGTTACTAATCCCTATCTAAAAAGTATCAGGAAAACCAGATCAGCCTAGATTGATAGTGGTGCTGCTGGTGGTGGTGGTGATAGTGGTAGTGGTGGTGGTGGTAGTGGTAGTGTGGTCGTGATGATGACGATGGTAATGATGAGCGTTCGGGAGGCCTTGGGTTTGATCGACTGTTGTTTCGATCTCTTTTCTTTGAGTTTCTCTCTTCTCTGTTCCTTCATGTGCTGTTTGATGTATTTATTTCGATTTATTTTGGCTTACATTCTCTTCTCGTGCATTCTGCATTTTTTTCTGTTAAATGGGTTCCCTAATTAATAAATAATAAAGATAATGATGGTGATTATAATGCAGGATACTGATAGTGTGCTGTTTGTTTGTAAGTGGCCAACACTGATAAAAATCAAACGTTCTAATGACGTTCAGTAGAGATGTGTAAATTTTAAAAGAATCATATTATTACATAAATGGTAATGTCTCGCCGTTTGGGTATCGACGCTATCTTCAATACTCGATTACATTAATACCTGTCATCATATCGAGTACTCTTTTACCCCATGTCGATGTCTGCCCGCCATCACTCGCCCGCCAGTAACGTCTAGTCCCCAGTGAGCAACAGAGCTGTCAATTTCACTGAAGTGTTTGGGTACACTACTCTGAAGGGACTGGACAGATATTTGCATTATATCTCTAAGGAAATGAACTCTGTTTGAGGTATCATGGGAGCAAACAAAAAAAGTGCGAGGAGGGAGAGGTAGGGGCTGAGATGGAGGAATTGAATATGATTGAGAAGAAAAAGACGGGAGGGGAAGGCAGAGACGAAAAGAAAAAGAGCAAATGGAAGAGAAGCATAGATCGAAAAGATTGAGAAAGTGATTGCATGCCAGACAAGGAAAGGAGCTGGAAGGAGAGGTTCCCCCCTCCCATTTTATTTTTATTTTTTAGAAATGACCAACATGTAAATAATGAGAAAGACACAGCTCTCTCTACATCTTGCATGATTGCATGTCCATGAGGAGGGGGCAACTAAATTTATTTTTTTTTATACTGCAAACATGTGGCCACTCTCTTTTGCTTGATACCACTTAGTCATAGACTTGACCTGGCATGTAAGAGTATGTTTAGACCGAAGAGGAGAGGCTAGCACTGACCAGTGAAACAGGCAATTTACATGTACAAATAGCAAATAAGCTCAACATGCTCATGAGCATGCAGGGATTTGGTCAGGCCTTAAAAAAAAAAAAAGTTTTTATTAAGCCATAAACCTGCACTTCCTTGCTTTCGTCTTCACTTTATGTAATTTGAAGTATTTTATACTGAAGTTGTGAGCCTAATAAAGACTTTGAATCTTGAATCTTGAATTATGATTTTACAATAGAAAATCACATGAACACAATACATTGTAATACGCATACATGTTCCTCGTGCATTTTGTTTCCGCTCATCTTAGAATTTCTCATTAAGCTATGACATTTATACAGTTATCCATCACTCTCTCACATCACACTTCCTACCCCCCCTCCTCTCCCCCTCCCCTTCCTCAACTCACTGGGCCACAAATTAAGCTAATCTCTGACATTGTGGGTTGAGATGGCAGCTAAGACTTGGGATTCAGAGTGCAGCTCAAAATGCTAATCAAGTCCATGGAGGAAAAACAAGCCCCTATAATATAATTAAAGGGCTGTAACCCTAACGGTTTCGTATGAGGCAAACTATGCAAGATCCATGAGACTGATGTAAGCCAGCTACCCCTATGGGACTTGTGGAATTGGTTCAGGACATCCTTCGCCCTGGGAAAAAAACCACTTTAAGTGATGTGTGAGTATAGGACATTAGATATCCCCATGTTCAATGATTGTACTTTTATAGCCTAGAAGTTCACTTCTCAACCCCATTAATAAATGTATGCATTTTACCGCACAGTTGTCCCTCACCTCGTGACTCCTGCTCTTTGAGTGCTCTATAGGTGTTGTATGTGTTAAGAATATTGATGAATATGAGTGTGTATGCGTTTGTCTGCATGTGCATATGTATGTGCATGTGTCATGTGCAATTGCTTTTGTGTTTTTGGAGGTGTACATGTGTGTTTGAGTAGGCCTATGTGTGCATGTGTGTTTGATTATGTGTCCATGTGTGTTTGAGTATGTGTGCATGTGGCTGTAACTTCGAGCCCTCCAGGGCTGAAGTGCTATATAAATGCACATTATTATTATTATTATTAGAGCTGGAAGTGAACATGCCACATGCGCAATAACATTTCCGGACCATTGCCCTGAAATAGTAGCACGATCAGGTCGTCGAGTCAGCACCACCATAAAGTACAGGACAGCCGCCATTCACGACGTCACTGGAAGGACAAACTCCATAACTCTTCGTTGGATCCTCGTTTGGGAGGCTGAGCGCGTACGGTTTTGTACTGAGTGCTAGGAAACAAGTTCGCAATCCATGTAACCTAAGAAAACAAAACAAAACAAAACAAAACGAACGAAACAAAACAATACAAAACAATACAAAACAAAAGAAACACCTGCTATTTACCCCATAGGGAAATTTGTCTACAATGTCATACAGTGTTAAAATCTCATTCCCAATACAAACATGGTAGAATCATGTAAATACACAATATTACAAATGAAACACCTTACATAGTAATTGCTGCTCGTCAGTGGCGCAGCACTCTGATTCCTCCAGCTCTAAAGCTGGATACTCGTTTACACCCAAGTCGAGTGGAAAAAAAGGAAGAGAGGTGTTTTTTCCCAAGGACATAACAACGTAAACCGCCTCGCTCGAGAGCTGAACACGTGAGAGTCGTCAGTTTCTGCTTATGAATCCCAAACCATACGGCCACGCTACCCTACATCTCCAAGTAACCATTTCTTTTGTAAATTTCTGCAGTTTGCTGTTCTTTAATTTGTGATGTGCATCTAACATGACCACTAGTTTTCATCAAGTAATATAGATATTATGTCCCAGCCTTCCCAGCATGATATCCAAACTGTCCAACATGGCAATGTCGGGGTTATGATAAACAGAGACATATGGACGAAGGTAGTAGAGGGATNGGGGGGGGGGGGGGGAGGGGAGGAAGAGAAACAGAAGGAGGGAGAAGAGGAGAAATGAGAAAAAAAAGAAAGCTTAGTGAAGCAAAAATGGAAGACCAGCAGCATATACGATAAAAGCAGAATGCAGTATAAAACACCACAGGCAGAATAAACGAGTTGGAAGGTTGTCAAGACAGATCCCCAGAAGAAAAGTGTTCCTCCGGAAGTAGTCTCTAAAGGCGGAAATGGGAACCCGAAAGGGTAATATATCAAAGATGATTATCAAGTAAATGGAATATGAATGTCATTTTAACCCAGACATAATATAAAAACAATGCTCATTCCACAATCCACAATTTTAATTGCCTGATCTTATGATAGCTATTGTTCGAGCATTTGGTACCTTAGAATAAGGATTTTGTTAGGGCT
>JAWQUT010000441.1:233028-245812 GCA_033807755.1 Ellobium chinense | reverse complement strand
TTTTCCATTATTAATAAAACTAAGTAAATTTTCAGTCATGCATCATATTCCCAAACCCTTCCATTTCTTTTCCACCGACTCAAAGAACATTTCTCTTTTCGCAGGTATCATTCAACCAACTGCCGATAAAGACCTATTGTGTTATTTAAAAACCACAATGTGACTCTACCTTCTTTGTTTGTGCTCGAACATTTTAATCACCCTATCTATGTCTACTGCTGGTCTGTCACCGCATCTTTTATTTTCCATTCTCGATAAAACGGAATTATTTTCAGTCATGCATTACATTCCAAAACCATTCCATTTCTTTTCCACCGACTCAGAGAACACTTCTCCTTTCGCAGGTATCATTCAACCAACTGCCGATAAAGACTTGTTGTGTGATTAAAACCACAGCGTGATTCTCTCTTTTGTTTTGTGGTGCTCGAAAATTTTAATTCCTCTACTTATTTTTTTAACCGCTCAAAGATACATGAAGAACAGCTTACCCTGCCCTAGCTTTGTAAACTTCCGCTTCTTCTCAAAACATCCAAGATGGTGAGGAGAGGGAGTCTGCCCCGCCTTGACCTTGGCCTATTTTTCACTTGCCCACATACTCTCCTACCTCGCTCTTAATTCGAAACTTAAGACGGTCCAAATCGAAATGGCGACACTCACTGACAAGTCAACAGAAATTACGACCAAGACACTCTAGAAGGATAAGACGATTATTTTTTTCCCTTGCCCAGCGAATCTGATTCCATTTCTAATACAGCATGCCACGTTCCTGTTTACCTTCAGTCCACTTTCAGACTATTCACACAATTGGTCAAGTTCGAATATAAAACGGATATTCGAATACAGTTCTCACGATTATCCCGAATACTTTATGAATTTAGGTTTCCACGAAAGTCGTGGTGGGACAGTATGGATTATGTTTCAGAATTGAAAAAAAACAAAAAACTTGATGTTCATACTGCAAGAAATGACGAGGTGTTAATAGATTTTGACAAAATGAAGCGTTTTATACATTTTATTTCGAGAGACGCAGTATCTGTTCCAAGTACCCGATTATTTTGATTCCAAACAAGCCCATCTCTCCTGTAGACTATCACCTAAGCAGAGCCCGCCAGACTAGGCTTTTGGCCAGCCTTCAAAAACTGTTTACTTGGAATTGGCAAAACGACGGCCAAAGTGCGAATCTAAGAGTCCCCTTCAATTTTCCCATTTGAAATTCAGTGTAAATTCAATCGCTCTGAGTGGATGTAACGGTATTTTTAAGAGGTGCCAATTTCAGCTTTGTTAAATTAGATGACGGATGTTCTCCATTCGCACGCCAGAAAGCTATCCACTTAAAGCTTATCTCAACCTTCCCCCACACCGCAATAGAACCATATTATATAATAATTCTAGTATTATTTATAAAGTATGTATTATATTTCAGATATTATATATTATTAGATGCAAACATATATTATTTATAAAGTATGTATTATATTTCAGATATTATATGTTATTAGATGAAAACATATTTTAAGTTTTATCAACATGCGGAACCATCTCTGCATACCCTAATCAACGCATACGATTACACCATAACAAGCCCCGGATTCCTACACCCTTCTCGCTCGCTAATGGTCACCGTAAACTTCCCTAGGTTCTTTGGTGGAAAACCAGGCATCTCGTCAGTCTTATCCAGACGAGTGGTAACATATTATTTCTGTGAATCTTTCAGTTCAGTTGCAAGCGGCGTATATGTCATACATAGCATGATGAGGCATAGAAAATACATAGGATTTTGTCTGGCATGCATGTTCAAACTCTTTTATTATTTTTTTAAAAATTAGAATGAACACTACCTTAGCTGAGACCTAACGAATACGATGTCAAATTAAAGGGGTCTGGAGCTGCTGGAACACAACTGACGTCATCATTTCACCCACAAGACTCTGCTTCTCAGGCAAGGGAAATAACTCCCCGGGCAAGGACCAGACACCGGTCACTCTATCCCTCCTTTTTGCACAGTAAGCTTACATAATATGTTCTTAACAGTACGATGCTCTTTCTGTATCAGATTAGTTCTTTGTGCGTTCAGTTTACCTTTAATAATGAATGTTCACATTTCTTTTCTCCTTTGTCCAAGATTTGGCTCACTATCTCAGAGAAACACACTCGTAATTCTGTAATTCATTAATGGAGGGGAGACAGGATCTACTGCGCAGTTACACTCAAAGGTGCTGTACATTAATGTAATACAATCAACTCCGCTTAATCGCAATTCGTTTTAATGCAGATTCGGAATATTCACAACAATATGAAGCAGGATATTTCTTACAAAGTCGCTGGATAACTGCAACCTCTTTTAATGGCACCAGTGTCTATGATGCCAAGGAGTTGGTGATAAGCAGAGTTGACTGTAAGACTTTTCAGAGTAAAATCACGGGTCAGCCGCACTACCTCACAGCTTAGAAGTCACATTCCTTCCCTCAAACCAATAGAACGACTTTTGTCATCATGTAATTTTTTTTTAAATTGGCAGCATTAATCCCATTTCATTGAGCATGCGTATTTGGCGGTTTTGTTTGTTTTTTTTTTTTGTCTTAACTCCATGCTACTATGGCCATTGAAGCCATCATCACGGGTAATACGAGTACATTATTATTCTCTTTAATAATATTCTCGAGCTGCCCTGTGGAGCGGGCAGTCCTAGGGGAACATGCTCTGGCGTCTCGATGCTGGAGCCAAAGGCAATATCCGCATACATCAACTACAATGTAAAGGCGTTTTTTCTCCGAGTAACGATAGGATTGGGATGGGCTGTTGTTCATTAGCAAAATCTACTGCGTTTATGGAGCAGCGTAACTGAATGGTTGCGGCTTTGGACTCAGGATCTAATGGTCGTGAGTTCGATTCCCGACCAGAGTCGTGTTATAAGTGCCTTGGAAAAGCATTCCATTTACGTTTTACCTAGTCCGAAATGCGTCTGTTAAATGAGGATCTGATTACAGGAAGTGGAAGATATTGTCAAAATGCTAGTGATCTGCGCCTGCATATGGCAGTAGCATTGTATTCTCTCCAGGGAGTTGAGAAAGTCCTAGAGTGCTCTGGTCTGCTAGGGCCTGCTAACAGTGTGAAGTCGCGTGAGCGAGGGCATTATTATTATTATCATCATCATTATTATTATTATTATTATCCATAATAGAGCATATCCAGCACTAGTGTTGCCATATTATGAAGAAATACTTCGGACTCCGTGACCAGTAGTAACGCCATATTTGGCAATGGCGAACCTACATAACATGTGTTGTAGCCATAGCTTTCACTATATTTCCAAGGACATCGATGAAGGCCTTAAGGATATGCAAACTGATCTCATTC
The DNA here is from genome assembly GCA_033807755.1 of Ellobium chinense. Classification (NCBI taxonomy): domain Eukaryota; kingdom Metazoa; phylum Mollusca; class Gastropoda; order Ellobiida; family Ellobiidae; genus Ellobium; species Ellobium chinense. Next base: position 242,455 of record JAWQUT010000441.1, on the reverse strand, counting down.
GGTACTCTCTCCTGCGCGTACTTTGTTTCTATCGGACCATATTGCTTGAAGCTAGCCATAACCTATACTGTGAAGCATCATGTCTGACTTCCGCATTTCAGCACGTGACCCCATTAAGGAAGTCATGCATTCTGTGATACTTTTAAGGCGGAGAAGAAGCTTTAAGTTTTATGTGGGTCTTTGTTCAACAGGAAATGATCACGTCATTGACGCATGACTCACCGGAAATCCAACTTTTAAATCAACCAAATGACAAAGAAATGTGAAAAAAAAAAAAGAAACTGAATACAAGACAAGATAGATGAGCATCCACATGGGTAAATAATTATTTAGACATTTCCAACTCGTTTGCGGGCAACAAAAACGGGAGCAAACTTTCTTGCACCCAAATGTAATGCGTTCCTCTCGCACGTCCTACGCATTTTAACACCCTACTATTCCCTTTGTCCCCACGGCAATGAATATCTTTACATGTCTGCCTCCATGGGATATTTTTCATCCTTGTGTACTTTTGAGAAATGTTCAGCTATCCTGCTGTTCTCAAAGCTGGACGCTTGTGCGCAAGGAATCGTATATCCTTGGAACAAAGGTAAAGTTGGAAGGATGAACAGTTATTAGAGGACATAATCATATTTAATCATATAGTTTTACCTGACCAAGTAGAAAGGAGTGTAGGCTCAGGAAACTTTATAAACTGTAGATTCACAACAAAATACCTCTATAACAGATTGTTGTATTGTCCTTATAAAAAGAAAGTGACTGATTGCAGCTTTCTTTAATCGCACCGTTTTCTATCCTAAAGGAAGAATTGCAATTAAGCAAAATTGAATGTATTTTGAATTCTACAGTAAAAGAAATGCAAAACGAAATACAGTTCTCCGGATGGGATCACCTTGTTCTATCGGACGTTAAATACGGGCCAGATGGTCGAGAAACGGACCAGCGGTAGAGTCAAGGACATGAGTTTGGAGAGGGCCATGGAAGGGAACCAGTGAGAGAGGATCCGGCAGTTGTTCATGGAAGAAGCAGTCACACTTTGATGAGAGGCCACATCCAAGGCAGTTGTGGCTAAATTGTTTTGAGGAGGGAAGGAGGACTCAGTGGCTACATACTATTTGTGAAGGAAGGGAAAGAGGGGAAAGGCATCCAGTGGCTACACACTTTATAAAAGGGTTGGAAATAAGGCCCGAAGACCCCCTCCCCCTTCCCACCCAAAATTACCTAAGCAATATCTTGATGAAACATATTCCTTGGCCCAGAAAGCCTTTTATCCAGACCGTCAATTTCGAGCTAAATTTGAATCGCCCTCAGGAAGATTCAATAATATCCTCCTTTACAAAGAAAAGGACACCGAGAAGAGGGCAGAGGAATGCAAACATCCCTTATCCACAATGAAGAACAGTACAGCGCTTCAAGTTCCCATCGCCCACTGCCAGGAAGTGCTGGGCTTGTAGGATCTGTGTTGATGCTGCCACTCTGGACTGATGCTTTTATCCTACAGCGATGGTGATATTTTTTCCCCTTGCATATATCCCTATGCGCTGAGTGTAATGTGACCATTCTTTAAGTTTTTCCGATCTGGTATCCCGCACCACAAGCAGCAAATTCTTGTCTTTTAGGTTAAATCTATGATGGACTGTCAAACCGAGAACCAAACAGTGCTCCTCCCTCCTCCCTCCCCTTTTTACACACACACACACACACACACACACACACACACACACACACACACATACACACACACACACACACACACACACATACATACATACACAAACACGCCAATCCTTGACCGAAACTACAAAGAGGTACAAGTGAGAAAAAAATGTTCCCAAACACATTTTAAAACCAACAGATTTCTGAAAAATTTCACCAAATTCGCCAAATGGCAGTCCTGCTTAAACTGTCCTGTGATCTGCCTCGTTTTGAGCAGTAACAAAGAAGAAAATAAAGCAAGGACACAAACAAAATCATTAAAAGCTTACTTTGTGAAACGAAATTGTTTTTTTTTCCTTCAGGATGATAAGGAAAAGACATTTTCTCTACTTTCTCCTACATTTGCAGTTATACGCGAAAGTTTTCCCTACATCCTGGGTAAAGCCGTCTTTTCTTACCGTAAGGGAAAACTCCCTAGCAGTGGCAAGCCTGAATTCCATCATTTCCACTTGAATTATCTAGTGGGAATATCCGGTGGGTGGCCAGCTTCTGGTTGTCAATAGCCAAGGGAGTGGGGGAATGCCTTTACCAGAGTACAGTGTGGACGGAAGGGGTGGGGGTGTCTGAAAATTGGGTGAAGAAAGAAAGAAAGAAAGAACGCAAGAAAGAAAGAAAGAAAGAAAGAAAGAAAGAAAGAAGGAGGAAAGATAGAAAGAGAGAGTGGAAAGAAAGAAAGAAAGAAAGAAAAAAAGAAGGAGCAAAGATAGAAAGAGAGAGTGGAAAGAAAGAAAGAAAGAAAGAAAGAAAGAAAAAAAGAAGAAGTAAAGATAGAAAGAGAGAGTGGAAAGAAAGAAAGAAAGAAAGAAAGAAAGAAAAAAAGAAGGAGGAAAGATAGAAAGAGAGAGTGGAAAGAAAGAAAGAAAGAAAGAAAGAAAGAAAGAATGAAAGAAAATGAAATGAAGGATGAAGGAGGAATGAAAGACAGAACGAAGAAAGAAGGGGGAGAATAAGCAAGAACGAATTAGAAAGAGTGTAGAACAAATATAAAACAAAAAGAACAGAAAATCCAAGTCCAGAGGACAGTAGACGAATGAAAGAAAGAAAGAAAGAGAGAAAGAAAGAAAAAAAGAAAGAAAGAAAGAAAGAAATTAAGAAAGAAAGATAGAAAGAGAGTGGAAAGAAAGAAAAAAGGAAAGAAAGAAAGAAAGAAAAAAAAGAAGGAAGAAAGAAAGAAAGGAAGAAAGAAAGAAAGAAAAAAAGAAGGAAGAAAGATAGAAAGAGAGAGTGGAAAAAAAGAAAGAAAGAAAGAAAGAAAGAAAGAAAGAAAGAAAGAGAGAGTGGAAAGAAAGAAAGAAAGAAAAAAAGAAAAAAAAGAAGGAAGAAAGGCAGAAAGAGAGAGTGGAAAGTAAGAAAGAAAGAAAGAAAGAAAGAAAATAAAATGAAGGAAGAAGGAGGAAGGAAAGACAGAACGAAGAAAGAAGGGAAAGAAAAAGCAAGAACGAATTAGAAAGAGTGTAGAACAAATATAAAACAAAAAGAACAGAAAATCCAAGTCCAGTGGACAGTAGACGAATGACAGAAAGAGAGAAAGAAAGAAAGAAAGAAAGAAAGAAAGAAAGAAAGAAAGAAAGAAAGAAGGAAAGAAAAATCAGAAAGAAAAATCAGAAAGCAAGTAAGAAAGAAAGAAAGACAAATGAGGACCTTGAAAACAGACCAGACGCGGTCAATCATAATGAATACCGAACACCCCACATCCTAACATAATACTGTAAACCAGTAGTAACTTTGGAAAAATTATGTAGGTACGCGGGAGGAAGATAACGTGCTAAACTTGGCGGTGTAGACAGATAGATCATAACATTGACTGGCCCCGATTATGCTCAGAATAGATCTAGCTACTCCTAATATTTATGACGTGGAAATCTTACTCACCTCGAGTTTCCTTTGAAAGAAAGCAGTGCCGGCACAGAGAGCCTTCAAAATGGTCTGGGGATGGAAATGAAAAAAAGCAAAATGTGATAATGATCATGAAATATGGACTTCCAAAACAGAGAAAAATTGTAGCGACTTTCCAAAGAGGTCATGAGTTATGGTTAGAGGAATGGTTAGGGAAGAGAAAATACTTTTTGGTAGAGTCTCTAGATGCTCTCAAAGATGTTTTTCTTCTGTTTCCATTAATCCTGCTCCTAACCCTATCCCAAACATTTTTTGGAGGCTATCAGGATTTTACCCAGGAGTTGAGATGAATCTCCCATTCTATGAACGGGATAACCAAGGGGAAGCAGCTTAAATTGCAATATAGCGAGTATTGAACGAACGGGTTTTAACAACACAGATATAAAGAGATTATGAGAAAGCGCTGTTATTGTTGTTGTAATTGTTGTTGTTGTTGTTGTTGTTGTTGTTGTTGTTGTTGTTGTTGTTGTTTTGCTGCTGTTGTCGTCGTCGTAGTCGTTGTTGTTGTTTTGCTGTCGTCGTTGTTGTTGTTGTTGGTGGTGGTGGTGGTGATGTTATTGTTGTTGTTGTTGTTGTTGTTGTTTTCGTTGGTGGTGGTGATATATGGTCGTGATGGTGGTGATGGTGGTGGTGGTGGTGGTTCAGGTTGAGATCTCTTACGGACGGTTATAGCAAGGTATTTATGCGTATAAAGCATTTTTTATGTTAATATCATAGTTCACGTTACAAATTAGAATCTGATGTGAGTTTTACATTAAAATCTAGTTCGTAATTAATTACATGTTTATGAAAGCTATGAAAGAATGGCTGCGGTAAGCGCTAAAAACTGTCTGAAATTAATGAAATGCCAACAAATCATGTTAATCTTTTGGTGTCAATCTTATCTGACTAACATGTGGGCAGGGCAAACATGTAAAATGCAATAATGTCCAGCTTACAGATTGAAAGTTGTTTATTCTATGATCCTCAATAATAGTAGAAACTTGCGTTTTTGCTTAATCCCTGCCTTGAACTTTTGCTGAACCTAGACCTCCGGTAACTATCTAGGCAATAATATATCAGATTCAAGTTCAAAGATTTTATTAGGCCAAAGGCCAACAACATTTCACAATACAATACAATCTCACATGAATATAATACATTGTCAAAGACACATACATGTTCCTCATGCACACTATTTCCACTTATCTCCCACCTTCTCATCTACCTGACACTTAGACTTTCTTTAACTAACACGCAAATCACGACATTACTGCTGTTATCAAGACACTTCAGCTTAGAGCTTGGTTTAGAGTTTGGGGCAGGATTAGAAGTAGTGTTAAGGAAGAAAACAAACAAATGCGGAACACTCATTAAACACTGTCATTGTCTAGGAACTCTTTCACTTTGTCTATTCTGGTTATGTCCCTTCCTAAACTAAATTCTAAGCAGAAGTATCTGATGATATTGCCTATGGAGGAAGTCAAGCATTCAGATATACGTTGTGCTGAAGTCTGGCAATCTAAGTATGTTTTAAATTAAGATTTAGGTTTATGCAAGATTTGATGTACTATCATTGAATTCCTCCAAGAACCTTTGCTGATAGTTTGGGGCAAGGGTGGAACCAAGGAAGCCCAGTAAATTTCGTTAGGTCGAGAAGCTAAGACGCACCCTAAACTTACGCAAGCTGAATGGCTGGAGGGATAGTGTGGCATGTGCAACTGCAGCTCTAGGTTGAAAAGCTTGAAAAGCAAAGCAAACCTGCTAAATAGTTCCTGGTCTTATCTCTTTCTTAAGAAAGCTACATCCTTCTCTTACTGCCCAAAGCAAGCAATCCTGTGCATTTAAAAAAGATGGCCAATAATTCCTTACAAGAACAACAATCTAACGATAGCAACAACAACAACAACAACAACAACAACAACAATAACGCCCACAACAGAGCCAAGCCCGCAAATTAAATCCTGGTCGCATGGCCGTAAAACATTACTTCGAGCAAGAAATAAATAGCTGACCAGTTGGGCGCCAGTTCACGCCCCCACCTCATTGTTCCAAACTCTACTCCCCTTACCCCCTTTGACCCTGCCTGCTCTAGGTTAGATAAGAAATCTCTTTCTGCCCTCATGAGGTAATCACTTGGTTTGCTTTCCCAATCACACATCAACAATCCTGTATAATACAAGGAAAATAGAAAACACAAACAGACGCCCACATACAAGTAAAATAAACACTACCCCACATTTTCTGTTATGATTTGCATTCGGATGCATAAATAATTGTAAATATTTCCATAAGTTTCACAATATCCGGCTTATGTGAACAGAAATGTAATATGTATTAGACTTTTCTTTTTCGATACATATTAGTCACACTGACCTACAGCCACGTTTGTAATTAAAGAAAACCAAGTCGGTCATGTCAGCATTATAAATTAGGCAAATAGAATGTAAAAAGCTAGGAAAACCGTAGGTGTATCTGCAGTGCATACATTCTAAGCTAATAGAAAGTTGCACGTCTTAGCACATGGCGTTGTATTGTACTCGTGTTGAATCATAACTCCGGCAAATTTCGTTGGGAATATCTAAGGACACTTACACTTAAAGCTTGGGTTAGGGACAGGTTTAGGAATAGAGTAAAGGAAGATAAGGCAAACTTGGAACAGTCCCTATAAGTTCTCATTAGTGCTTTCTTCTTTCTAAATCCTGTCCCAGGTTCTAGTGGGGAGTATTGTGGAATATTGCCCATGATGGAACTCATACATTCAGATGTTTGCGATGCTCTTGTAAGGCAGCCTAAGTATGCATTAAGTCCGTATTCAGGCTTAGGTATTGGCCTTATCTTAAAGGTATGAAGATGCCAATAGCACCTGGCATAAAAATATGCAATTTTAAATAGTTCCTATAAAATCAAAATATTGGCCATGGGGAGGGGGGGAAGGGGTTGGATTTTAATTTCAAAGGCTTAGATAGGTGCAAATATATGTGTAGACTCAGAATAGGTGAGGTTTAGTCACTCAAGTATAAAATTTGTGATTGTTGCTAGGTGGGTAAGGTTACCCTGTTTACTGAGTGAAAAGGCCTAAAATATTAGGGTGTCTGCTTCACTGCCTAAGTTCTCAAAATCTAACTGGTTCAGGTGCATTTTTCTTTGTGTCAAAATTTGGAGGAAGAGCTAAACTACATATTTGGAAAGTATTTTGAAACGGCACCCCAGGATAAGTTAATGAGAGGTGTAAAACCTAATATAGCCAACAGTGAAAAATACATTGGCATCTTCATACCTAAAGGGACCATTATGGGATTCTCCTATCAACCTGTGCTGTTGATCAGAGTCTAACCCAGCAAGTTAAGCAAATTTCCTAAACAAACTCGACAAGATGGCACCTCGAATAATTACGCGCATGCTGATTGGCGGAAGGGAAAGAGAGCCGTGTGCAAAAATGCAACCCTCTTGTACATTTTCGATTCTCCTCTGAGTGAGGATTCCATCATTTTATAGCAAAATGATTTCATTGGCCAGTATCGTAACAGCCGTATCCGATACCGAATACAGCTCGTTCTATAACTTAGCTTCTTTTTAAAACATAGATGATGAATACATCGATACTTTCATTCAAATCCATCCATTTGTCTAACATCATCAGACCAGAACCGTCGAACATATGAAATACTCGTCAGACTGTCGCCCACAGTGGATATCCCAATAATAATTCTGGCTCGAGCGGCTCATGTTTTTTTCGCAGGGACGTAACTAGCAGCCCCATAGTATTTCTGGGGGCATTGGACCCCCTATCACCTCCAGTGCCCCCCCCNGCCCCCCCCCCCCTAAATAACACTGTCTGAATTGATACAGTTAATATAGCAGGTCTTCACCAATTTCAGTTTCACAGAAATCAGTCCATAATACAGTAACTCCGGTTAATCGCCACTCCTCGGAAGCATGAAAAAAAGTTGCCATCAAAAGAAGCTGCGGTTATCCAATCACGTCTATATACAAATATTCGAGACCATTACAGTTAAGCAGTGCTTATGGTTATTCGGGATGTCATTACGCAGAGTCAACTACATTCAATCTGTGAGTTGTTTAAACTCTTCAGTACAGCATGACCTAGGAAATAAGGTACCCATGACCACACAACCACAACCAGAATGCTGGAGTCTCAACCACATTTTGATGTTGGAAATCACGAAATCTTACTGGCTATGGTGTCTTGTAAAAAGTTGGGAGGTGGAGGTCCCTTTAATGTGAGCAACCTCGGAGGATTGTCTTAGCTACATTTTCTTGGAGCCAGTTGAGAGGTTAGGGACCCCTTAAAGTGAACTGAGAAGGGAGATGTGATGGCATAATCACACTTTTTTTTTTTTGGCTTTAACTGAAAATGAAGTTCACTGGAGTTGAACAATTAAAAACAGTCTATTATGCGGGTGCTCCAAAGGGGGAGACACAAAATAGCCTCAGAATATGCGGCAGCAATGCAAGAGCTTGAAGACAAAAGACATCTATTCAGGTACACACTGTTCCTGCAACTGTAGAACTATTCAGCTTCAATCCTCACTATTCCTATTTCTTTCTTTCTTTCTTTCTTTCTTTCTTTCTTTCTTTCTTTCTCTCTTTCTTTCTTTCTTTCTTTCTATCTTTCTTTCTTTCTGTCTTTATTTCTTTGTTTCTTTCTTTCTATCTTCTTTCGTTTCATCTACATTTCTTTCTTTCTTTCTNCTGTAGAACTATTCAGCTTCAATCCTCACTATTCCTATTTCTTTCTTTCTTTCTTTCTTTCTTTCTTTTTTTCTTTCTTTCTTTCTTTCTTTATTTCTTTGCTTCTTTCTTTCTATCTTCTTTCATTTCATCTATATTTCTTTCTTTCTTTTTTTCTTTCTTTCTTTCTTTCTTTCTTTCTTTCTTTCTTTCTTTCTAAGGTCTTTCTTTCTTTCTTTCTAAGGTCTTTCTTTATTTCTTTCTTTCTTTCTTTCTTTATTTCTTTCTTTCTTTCTTTCTTTCTTCCTTTCTTTCTTTCTTTCTTTCTAAGGTCTTTCTTTCTTTCGGAGCAACACAGCCGTTCCATAATGTCACCAGCTTGGAAATCACGCCGCCACAGTTTCGGTAATTCTGTGTATCCCTTAAATCGAAGAGGTCCTTTAAGATAACTCACCCACTCCATAAAAAAGAACATCGTAGATTACTGTGTTAAACATCCTGGGTTCCTAACATTACGTCTACAGTTTGTCCATCCCACTTGTACTATTGAAATTATTTCAACGATACTCCTGACTTGTACACTATATTTCATGTCAAAAAACTCGGATGCTGTGAAATTCAGCGCGTCTGAATCACAAAGGAAGCTCTTGCCCGTGGGTGTAGACAACAGATGGTGGAGTCCAAAGGGCAAACAAGAGACTATTAACATCTGAGAAACTTTGAAGCTTTTGTAAGAAAAAAAATATGCCCTTAAGACCCTTCTCCTTCCTTTCCCGCNCCCCCCAAAACCAAAAAAAAACACCCATCCCTTCTCTTGCAAATGTGGGAAATGAAACCTACTATCTGTAATTTGTTGTGTGGGTGTGTGCTATGTGCTAAGATGCAGTATAGAGAACAAGAGGGATGGTTTCAGTCCAATATCTATCTATGAGTTCAGCCAGTCATTCCATCAAGAGCCACACCGTGTAAACCACGCATTGATTTTGTTTCACTGGCCAGACGGTCGTGGGTTTACATGCAATTTTTCACAGGTCCCGTTTTCATTATCGTTACCCGGGTCATTGCAGTTTCATTTGTGCTATGAAGAGAGGTTTCTTCTTTTTTGTTTTTTAATTTTCCATGTACATGTACAAAGCCATAT
>JAWQUT010000441.1:198983-211181 GCA_033807755.1 Ellobium chinense | reverse complement strand
GCGATTCGTGATAAAAGAAGTCCGATATACTTCAATCAATAGCAGCTCTGCTGGAGTGTGGAAGAAAAGTTGCCATTAAGCGTTGAGGGTTTATTGAAGGGCGCTTTACTTTTCACTCTTTTGCTTGTTATTTTCAGCACACAAAAAAAAAAGAACAAAAATGTCGCGATTAAGCATATAAAGCCGAGTAAGCTAAATATGACTAAGCGGAGTGAACTCTATTTTCCGCTCCTTCCCAGTCACCATGACTTCTCCTCCCCTTCCTCCGCCCTCCCCACTCCCCCCGCCCCTACCTTTTAAAAAGTAAAAAAATCAGATTCTTCAGCTGTGACTGCACTTAAGTGTCCGCGGTGACTCGTACTGAATGCAACAGCCTGAAGAAAATTGATAGGGATCCTGCAGGAAGCCTGGGAGAGATCAAGGCAAATTAAATACAATTATCTTATTGCCGGCAGCCTCTGTGGGCTCTTGGTGCCATCTTTTCTTCAACCTCCCTGATCATTACCATCGAATTCTTCCTCTTGTTGCAGTCTCGCCTCCAGCTATGTGTTACCAGGTTCCCCGCAAAGGTGCCTGCCCTTTGATTATTATATACTGTAGGTTCCTGGAATTGAGCGATGTCGCGCGGATGTATGGTATGATTTGCACCACGTGGAACAGAGAGTTCGAGAAACCTCACGCGACCTTGTTGAGCGACCATGTTTTCGAGAAAGATCATGTGATTTTATAGAGTAGCCATATTCTCTAGAAAGATCATGTGATCTTGGCTGGGCAACCATATTGGTAATGTTGAGGTACAGATAGACATGATCACAAAGCGGACCCGTATTTTTAATTGCATTCAAGATTCAAATGCAAAGGACCCGCATCTTAATTGGTTCAAAATTCAAGATTCGAAGGACCTGTATCTTAACTGGTTCAAGATTCAAGATTCGAAGGACCTGTATCTTAATTGGTTCAAGATTCAAGATTCGAAGGACCATGTATCTTAATTGGTTCAAGATTCAAGATTCAAGATTCGAAGGACCTGTATCTTAATTGGTTCAAGATTCAAGATTCGAAGGACCTGTATCTTAATTGGTTCAAGATTCAAACTTCAAAGTCTTTTAAAGGCTCTATGTCATACCACAAATTCAATATATAAACTACGAAATCAAAGAAAGTGGGGGACGGAGGGAAGAAAATGGGGAAAGAGAGAGCATTTTTCCCTAAACATCCCCTATGCAGTTTGCTTGTAGATGCCAAGCTTCATTATTGTATAATATTCACATGCTTGACAAAGGCAAAATATTGTGGACAAGCTCTCGTATGGTTTTGCATAATATTGAGTCAAGGCAAGCCAAGTATGCTCAAGGGTAAATTGAGACCGAAAGCGGTCGAACTGCACAGTAGCTGTACGACGCTGAGGCATCTTGTTTCCCACTATCCGCCACACCAGAGAGAGAGAGACAGAGAGAGAGAGAGAGAGAGAGAGAGAAAGAGAGAGAGAGAGAGAGCCTGTGATGATGTTTAATGAAAGCCACTTTTGATGTGAACTTAGCCTACCGTTGCCAGGTTGGCTACAGTAGATATTCGCTCATGGAACGTGAAAAAAAACTGTCCCTAAAAGTTTTCCTGGTTTTCTTAATCATATCGAGAAAACGAACACTTTTCCGAGTTTTTTTTTTTCATTTCCGGACTCTTATTCCGGTTTGATATTCATGTATTTAAAGTCTATATCATTTCCTGCTCTGTGCCATCTCTTGAAATTTTACACTTCTGAACAGGTTAATATTTCTATTGGTTTTTTTTTTTTAAATAGGTAAATTTCTGTGACTATTGATGACTATTTTTTTTTTGATTGGCTACTTTTCAAACATGCTCTGGCTTCTTCCTTAACCCTGACTTGACAATACTGATCTAACCTAAGAAACACGCGGCATAGCTGTGATAATTTTTCAGTGACATACAAGAGTTCTTGGATTTTCACAGGGCATTTGACACAATTCTGCACCAAAACCAACGTGCCTCTCCTCTTGTTTGCTAGGAATAAATACTTGGGAAAACCCACAAAAGATTCTTGTGTTGCTGTTGTTGTTCTTGCTATTTTTTGTTTTGCGTGGGTAGATTCAATTTTCCTATCTGTAACAGGATGCACTGCAAGGGGCTATCATTGTGGTGTTTACATGGTATTCAGACAGCGCAGGAAATGTCACTTGTTACCAAAAATATCAGTTGCGGGCAGCAGTCATTTCACAAGCACTATTTTGAGTTTTGCTTTTCGACAGTTCGCTCTTTAATTTTTCATATTCTTATTATAGGCCTGTTGTCGACATTCAGTCCACTCTGCAGTCAAGTCTTTGATCTAAGCTTCATGAGATCGTCAATTATTCAAAGCACCACTGTCTGCCCGCTGATAACGTGTATGATCATACTATATTAAAACCAAAAAGACTTATAAGGAAACGCTTTTTCATTTCACAATCAGACCATTGCATACATCTTTGAACTTTGATAAAAATTAGCGACCTTTTTAGTCTATGACGAACTACACGGCCACCAGCCCTTTTCGAAGTGTCGAGAGGCTATACAAATTTTTAGAAATGTTACTGTCTTTGTAAAATTTCGTGTTTACAGGCCTGTAATAATTGTACTTTCACTATTGGGTCCTACTACTAAGGGGTTATATTTCGTCTTCCCTTTTCCCTCCTTTGGCATGCCCTGCTTTCAGTAATAAGGGCTCCAGGGGGGAAATTTTTATATCATGGGGAACTGTCCATTTTAATTTTTTTTGCTAGGCACATTTTAGCCCTGGGCTGGAACTGCCAGGTCAAGGGTGTGCTCAGGCGGAAGAGGAGGGGTTTGGCGTTGACCGTGAAAAATGTAGGCTCTGTTTACAAATAGCAACCAAGCTCAAAATTTCAATGGGCTTGCTAGGGTTGGGTCAGTCTTAAAATCTGGGCCACATAATGAGCTTCAATCTGGTATGGGTCTGAGTGAAAGCTAAAGCTTTGGGTTCAGAGGGCAGCTCAAAATGTTAATATAGCCCATAGCGAAAAAAAGGTTTTAATCTCATTACAGGTTCGTATCCTGTATGGCAATCCCAGTTGAAGAATGATCGAAGTTGCTAGTCAGTGCAATTTTGATATTCATGATTTAGATCACGACCTTATATTATATTGAACTTCAGCTAGTTTGTCGCAAGCTAATACTCAATCATCTCGATGGACATCGATGCAAGAAACTATATCGTCCTACTGGCCTTTCTTTGAAGCCTATCACATACTGTGAAGAGACAGAATGGGGTGGAGGAGCGAAGGAGATCCTGCAAGAATGGCAATGGCTAGTTTCTCCCATCTACTGCTCGCGCTGGCGCCTTCAGGAGAACTTGACGCCAGTGGCACAGTTTCATTGACCTCCCGAGCTTAAGTCTCCGACTAACAAAATAATTAGCATGTGTTTGTGAAATTTTGCTTTTCTTCTCAAATATATTTACAGTGAAGGTCGGTTAAACCGAATTCGGTTTATCCGTTAAAAAAAAGGCCTATCCGAAAATTTGTCAGCATTTTGTGTTTTAAGCATTTTGTTTCATCCTTAAAAGAAATGGCTTGAATACTTTTATACCAACTTATTTCTTGCGTTCAGTCACCCAATATTTGCTTGTAATGACCTGATCCTAGCTGTTTCTGGCCGTCGGGACAATCCGGCGACCATCAAAAATACGAACTGTCTGGGCGGTAGACGGAAATGTATCGGTGTATTTCCTTTTGCAGACGGCGGCCATGAAGACTGAATGAGTAATGTCGTTCGTTCATGCAATTTCAAGTAGACTTCTAAAAGCATTACCGATAAGATCTCTTACCGTCGTAAGAATTACATAAACTCTGTATGTTGAACACTACTGAGGATATATTCAGCACCAATGCACTGATGTAATTCTTACGATCCTAAAAGATCGCATCGTTAATGCACAGGCTCTCAAGTGACCAAACTGCACCCAGTGGCAAAGACTGTTGATGCTGTTTTATTAAATGCACGTCTTTTTTGTCGGACAATCTCGGTAGGATACTGATGGATTGTAACTCTGTTCTTGAACTGAAAAATCCCCGCCCCTTTCAAAACCCTCTTTCCTTTTTTTCCTACCACAAATCTTCGCCCACTGGTATCATTCTTTCATTCAATGATGGTTTTAAAATTACAGACTTGTCTCATTTTTTTCAGTGCCAATAACATTATAGAGGTGCGCGCATCGTAACTCCGCATTCAGCACTCTAACGCCACACTTAGACAATATAGAAGGGCCTGATTTTGTTATTTTTTCTTGTATTCAACCGTACTGATTTTGTTGAAACGGGCATTCTTTTTAATCCGAAATACAGTCAAACCCAACTTTGCAACCACCTTGTCCATAGCTCTCCTGAGCATAGCGGCCAGTCAGTGGGATCCCCTCTCCCCCCTTTCCAAGTAAATCATAATATACATGCACGCTTAAGATGTGAAGATGCCAAAAGTACATGGCATTTGGCATGCAATGTTAGATAGTTCTTATAACATCAGAAAACTGGCCATGGAGAGGGGCTGGATAGAGGCTTAGATAGGTGCAAATACTTCTGTAACTTCAGAATAGGTGAGGTTTAGCCACTCAAGTATGAACTGTGTGGTTGTTGTTAGGTGGGTAAGGTTACCCTGTTTACTGTGTGAAAAGGTTTAAACTATTAGGTAACTTGATTCACTGTCAAAGTTCTCAAAATCGAATTGGTTATGGGGCATTTTGGCACAATATGAAGGAAGAGTTAAAAAAATATTAGTGGAAAGTAATTTGGCATGTGACTCCTGGAGAAGTTAATGAAGGGTGCAAAACCTTATGTATTCACCAGTGGAAAAAAACCAACAACTTTGATCCGATACGATTTGTCAGATCCATTCCATTTCTGTTTGACCGACTTCTACCATGATTCATCTATCTCTCCTTTGTAAGCGCTTTCTGAGAGACACGCAAGGTCAGACTGCCCGTCCTCCTAGGCACACGCATATCAGTGAGAAAGTGTAAATAATTATATGAGGCCGTTGACCGCTCATACTTTGATGTGTCGAGGGATATCTAAACATTTCTGCTCTGAGAAAACACCGTAAGGACAACCAGTCAGAGATGATATATTAGTCTGGGGAACGCTAGAGAGTGTCTGCTGTGCGACGACAAAACGCCGTGTTATCGTAACATTTTGGTTTTGAGATTTTTACGGTGTTTAGTCGATGCGAGGTAGATTTGTGTGAGGCAGGGAGTTAAAAATGATTAGAGTGAAAGTATACTAGAATATTAGCTCACTCAAAGTACAGTAAAGATAGTCTTTTTATTGTTGCTGTGGTTGTGGTTGTTGTTGGGGAAGGGGGGGGGAGGAGGAGGAGGGGAGACCTTCGTTATGATAAATGGAGAGAAAGTAATCTTTGGTTTATGTTCAATGCCAGAACCGTATTTTCGAACAAATTTATCCGTTTATCGGATTATAACTGCAATGAATCTATGAAGAAGATTCCAACGGTCATCACCACATCCTATGCACCATTTTGCAGAATGGCGTGCAGTCCTCCACTTCAGATCCAAAAGGAACTGCATTATAGTTCCATACTGAGGTATGCTCAACAACGCAAACAGANCGCAAAAAAAAAAAAAAAAAAAACGGATTTAAGATCAGCTGGCCTCAAACATGCCTTGGTGCGTACCTCTAATGCAGCTGTCCTTGGATATGACATAGGAGATTGCACGCCAAAGTGCATAATGGTGCCTCAGTTATGGTTATGACTGACTGACTGAGTCAATGCCAAAATGGTCAACACCCGATAGGCTGCACAGATATCTTGGGCATATATGTAAGCCCTTTCCATTTTGACGAGAGAACGAAAGTGACAAAAGCAGCCTGATTTAGACCGACAAGACACAGTCGAGTACTCGACAGGTCTTTTAAGGAGGTGGGGAGGGAGAGAGAAAGATGAGTTCCAAACGAGAACTGAGAACCTACCCTTCCTTAGATATTGTAATGCACTGCGTGAGTGGGTGAGTGAGTGAATGAATGAGTGAGTGAGTGAGTGAGTGAGTGAGTGAGTGAGTGAGTGAGTGAGTGAGTGAGTGAATCGTCACATCTCTTTACTGTAAAACTGTCAAATCTATGCAGGTGCTTGACTGTACATTACAGAGACAAAAAAAAAAAGCTTGAAACTGTACGAATCTCCTTGAAAAAAAAAATTGTGCCATTAAGACTACTTGTTAACTTGCGGCATACAAAGTTTCGTAAAAATCGATCAATAAACAATAACCTTTTACCCAAAAACTGATGCTTTTTTGTGTAGGTTTTTTTTTCCTCGTGAAACGAAATACAGTTGATGCTATCGCTAAGTATCTACAGCTCTTCTAGAGTGATCACTCTTAAGGAAGAAAAAAAATTGCACCATTCAGCACTTTGGTGTGCAAGTTCGCTTCAAAACTTCGGTATATGATGATAAGTTTGCGCACCACGTTATATACATTACAATCACTGAGAAAGGCCGTGCCTTGCCGCAAGGAGAATACAAGACAGACAAGAAAAGATAACAATCATAATGTTAAATGACAAAACGCACCTGGTAAACTGTCAGGTCGACGTACAGCTTAGAAATGTGATCAAAGAACTTGGTCTCTATAAAAAATCCTTCAGACTGCACCATAAAGCGGCAAGAAATAATAGCTTTTTTCTGCAGGTATAAAATAATTGTAATAGCGATACAGAAAAAAAAAATGATTTTGTATGCATACAAATTGTGTTGTGTCATATTTTTTAACAACAGCAATAACAACAACAACAACAACAACAACAATAACAACAGCAATGACAACGACGCAGTAACTTTATCTATATATCTCTGTATCTTCGTCTTTTGGAAAAATAAAATGGTCTTTCATCAGCGGTTCCCATTCTTTCTTGGTCAATGTACCCCGTCAACACCAGCAAAGTTATTCTGCCTACCTCTGTAGATCCAAAAAAAAAAATTCACCGATTCTAAGATAATATCAGTCAGTGACCCATAAATTTACTGACATTTTCAGTATGCTCTTCACTTACCCGATGCAATTTGCATGGGGTGTCTCTATTGGAACACAGTGCACAGGTTGGGAACCCCTGTTTCAGAGCTCTGTCTGTCCTTCGATAACAAACAGTCGGATATTCAAACCATCACAGCAGCTAGTCAATAAGGTCAGACAACGAAGGCAGCCAAAACACGGACGTCTGATAAAACTAAACATCATTAAACAAAATTACACGACGACCGTATTAAGAGGGGAGATCGGCGACAAGCCAATGCACAGTCTGACTGTCAAACACACAGTGGTGGATTCAGGGATGAGCCGAATGGGACAAGGCATATTGCTTTTAGAAAGAGAAGAGGGAGAGATAGATAGAGAGAGAGAGAGAGAGAGAGAGAGAGAGAGAGAGAGAGAGAGAGAGAGAGGGAGGGAGGTAGTGAGAGAGAGAGGTAGAGAAATAGAGAGAGAGAGGGAGAGAGAGTGGATGGGTGGGTGGGTGAGTGAGTGAGTGAGTGAGTGAGTGAGTGAGTGAGTGAGTGAGTGAATAAGTAAACGAGTGAATGAGTGAGTGAGTGAGTGAGTGAGTGAGTGAGTGAGTGAGTGAGTGAATGAGTAAAGGAGTGAGTAGTGAGTGAGTGAGTGAGTGAGTGAGTGAGTGAGTGAGTGAGTGAGTGAGTGAGTGCGAGCGAGTGAGTGAGTGAGGAAGTGAGTCAGTGAGTCAGTCAGGCAGTCAGTTAGTCAATCAGTGAGTGAGTGAGTGAGTGAGTAAGCGGACCGTGGTTGAGAGACAGAGACGATAAGAGAGACATTGAACGAATATTCATAATTTAATTATTATATGTAAAGCCTATTTGTCCCGGCAAACCTTAGTCCATCAAGAATGTCCGTCCTAAAATATCCTAACACCTCTCCTACACTGCCCTCTTATCAGAGATATGGGCAAGTGTCTGTGTGCATGAAATGGTAAGTGGAGAATATTGAATGCATTGTGTTGAAGTTGATAGCATTAGTTTAATTCAATCCAAGCTAATAAAATGCACTTGTGATAGTGTGACCTTGTTATCGAGAGGCAGGGTTCTGATCAAAGTTTTGTGGCCCGGCCCCCATTTATTACAGGCATGAATGAAACACAAAAAACGAAAAGTTTGTTTGTCACGCCCAATGTGAGTAAAAGCCACTACCATGTTTTACATGCTGTTTCTGCTATAGACTGGAATTGAAGGAAGTCCGGCACCTTTCTCCGCCCTACCAACAAATCCGCCCCTGCAAACACAGACAGACAAATGAAGATGGCCTATAAAAGGAATGGGTGAGTTAAAAGGGCAGAGATCACATGCTGCTCCTAACCGGATTAATAGCCCTCAAGTTGCGCGATCCATCATGCATTGCGGCGGCTCACCTCGTCGGATCGCGGGCTAAAAGGGCAATACTCGGAAATATGTCAATCCATGAGATAGAGGATTCGGTCTGAATGTATTTTAAGTAATCGAGTATCACCAAACGATTCGATTCTCATGACGCCATACCTCTTGAGTCTTAATTGGTGCTCGGTATTCATGAACAATGCCTCTTGAATACTTGTGTTTATTTCTTGAACTAGATAAGACAGTCGACTACCCTTAATAGCAATCCACTTAATCTGACCTGCCGCTTATTCACATTACATTTCGTGTAGTATTTTCTACGCAAAAGTCACCAGATCATTGCACGTCCTTTTTACCACAGCAGTTTTCATGCTACCGATATTCCGTATCATTTTGCATCGCTGTTTATATTGCAGCGCGAGGGACAGATGAAGTTTTATAAGGAAGTGGATATAAAAATTATATTCAAAACCGGAAGTCAGAAATCTGTATCAGTCAATGAAACCCAATCTTTCAAATCTTACTAATGTTTAAGATTTTTTTGTAGTCTACGAATATTCTGTTTTGATTATATGATTGCATCACGGAAGTTGTATTCCAAAACATCAACCCGGATGTAAGAGATCAGTCGTTTCATAGAAATAAATGTTTTAGATAAATCAACCTATCACATTTCTGGTATAGTTATCATAAGTTTGATTCCATAGTAAATGATCTCCTCGCACGCTCTGGTTTACTCATGCATTCGGAGAACTTTCTCTCTCTCTTCTTTCATTCTCTCTCTCATTATCTCTTCCTAACTTTCATTCTCTCTTTCTAACTCTCATTCTCTCTTTCTAATCCATTATCTCTTTCTAACTCTCATTGTCTCTGTCATTCTTTCTCTCTCTCTCTCTCTCTCTCTCTCTCTCTTTCTCTCTCTCTCTCTCTTTTCTCTCTTAAATTAATAATGCGGTTTAAAAGTCTTTTATCCAGGCTAATGCCGGCTCACGCGACTTCACACTATTACCCCAGCAGGCCTGATCACTCTAAGACTTTCTCAGCTTCCTGGGGAGCATACAAAGCCGCCGTATTTACAGGCGCTGATCACTAGCTTTCTGACAATATCTGTCACTACCTATAGCCAGGTACCTTGTTTTAACAGATGGGTGGACAGAGCAACATTTGAATGAAATGCTTTCCCAAGGTACTTACAACATGACAGTGGTCGGGAGTTGAATCCACGACTTTTAGGTCTTGAATCCAAACCCTTAACAATTCAGCCACACTGCTCTTCTCTCTCTCTCTCTCTCTCTCTCTCTCTCTCTCTCTCTCTCTTTCTGTCTGCCTGTCTGTCTGTCTGTCTGTCTGTCTGTCTCTCTCTCTGTGTGTGTCTCTCTCTCTCTCTCTCTCTCTCTCTCTCTCTCTCTCGCTCTCTCTCTCTCTCTCTCTCTATTTCTCTGTCCCATCGATTCAACATTGTCACGCAAAACGAGTGCCAAAAAAACGTTACCAAAAGATCGTAAAGGCGATCAGGATACTGAATAATGTCTCGATTCCTCAATTCCACCGAACGCCTCAAACATAGGAATCGAATACGTACACGGGTAGCAAATAGCCGTATTGTATCCGCTTATCTCGGCAATGACGGTGTCGCGTAGGCCCAAGGTGAAGACTGATTATGGGAGGATTTTGGAGGCCATGACAGGTGAGGTCTGGGCATAGGTGGGGTGGGAGGTGGAGAAGGGGATTGGTCAGTGGGGATAAAGATGGGGAGATGAGGTGAGAAAAGAAGCTACAAGTGAAGTGGCTGGATAAAAGACGAAAGGGAACTTTTGGGTGGCACGTGGGCTAAAGGGGAGGTTGTGGAGGTGGTGACAGGGAGAAGGGGCGAGACGATCGTTGGTTGGTTGCTTGCTTGCTTGCTTGCTTGGTTGTTTGTTTGCTTGCTTGGTTGTTTGTTTGCTTGCTTGCTTGGAACAGACGAACTGGCTGATTGGCTGGTTAATTGTTTGTTTATGGGTTGGTTTGTCAGTCGGTCGATCCAGTGGGTTGGTTGGTTGGTTGGTTGGTTGGTTGGTTGGTTGGTTGGTTGGTTGGTTGGTTGGTTGGGTATCAGGAGGGTGAGTGAGATGAATGCACTTCCGATCGGTGAAAACGCGCTCACAAATTCCGGCGCTTATCGGCTGAATTCATTCTGCGATTCCCTTTTATCCATATTCTCATAGCAGTGGCTCGTAATGCCACTCTCAGTTATAATTCATGCACAGTCATCCGGGAATGGCCAACAATACTGTAATTCCAACAGTCTTTACTTCCGTTATCTACCTTTCCATTGTCAGAGAAATAAGATTGGTTGATATTATGTGGTACACTAGGTTTTGTTGGCTGATGCCTCTATGACGATGGGAGCGTTTGATTACACAACTACACTATTACTAATATCATATACATGAAGTTTAGACTGATATCGTATACATGAAGTTTAGGCTGATAATCATATACATGAAGTTTAGGCTGATATCATATTATTATACATGAAGTTTAGGCTGATATCATATACATGAAGTTTAGGCTGATATCATATACATAAAGTTTAAGCTTAAAGTGAGCTTTGTTAGAGTTGACAAATTAAGAATTGTCTTTGCACTTCTTGAAGTCAGTAGCCGATACAAAAGAAAAAGGGCAACTTTGACAAGTTAAATTAAAATATGAAATTTAGAGCAACCTACTCTCCAAACAGTTACACAGTCATAAATCATACAGGTGACTAAAAGTGGAATAAACTGCCACCCTGTCAGGAAAATGTTCACGAGTGGAAATGAATTATAACCTTGAGCTAATGGCGTAATGGCGTCTTCTTTCGACTCTTTAAAACTTTTTGTTGTTGTTGTTATTGTTGAAAAGGGTGCTACATCTGCTAAATATTTCAATGTAAATTGTTCACACGTGAATGATGGTATTGAAAGAATTAAACCTCTATGCTGTCCGGATTATTGCAAACATTATTCAGTTCGACTCAATCCTTCATCAGCTCTTTCACAATCGTAAATGAAGGCGAACAATACAGAAGTTACAAAACATATCATTCATAATTTACAGAATGAAATCAGATGAAGAGAGGTGGACACCTTGGCAAGTATACACAGTGGAGCACGGATAATGCATGGACCTTAGGACAGGTCAAAAATGTACTTATTATCAGACGCTATGTGTTACGTATTGACCATATAGGTACCCTTAGAAAAGAAAAATCGGAACCAAACATACTGTACTCAGTATCCGTGTTTACGTACTAAGCGTGTCCGTATTAAGTGTGCTCCGCTGAACTTAATACTGTAGAGTTGCGATGTAAGTTCAGGATATCGAACTTTAGGAGGCTTTGTAGTCGCAAAGGACGCCTCTCAGAACTAAAGATCTCCGTCTGACCTTATTAAGCTATACAGTGCTTTGTCTCCATTCTCTGTTTCCCTTGCCCAGGGCTTGATGCTCATTAAGGCTGACCGATATCTGAACCTTGCAGACCTAGACCATATTGGGTTCCCAGCTTGAAGACTCCAAATTATTTTCCTGATATAATTTACTGCTCTGAATAGTAGATCAATTTTTTAGCTTCGTGTACAATGCTGGCGTTCATCTGGCCCTCATGGCATCAAAGACTGTTCTTAATTATTCATCTCATACGAAGTTCACCTCCGGTTTAAGCAAGAACTTAATATAGATATTAATGTGATAATATCATCAAAATAGCTTGCTTCCGAAAATAAATGATGCATCAATTCCCCCTCTCCCTGATCTTCACCTCTCCCCCCCCCCCCC
>JAWQUT010000441.1:180306-193070 GCA_033807755.1 Ellobium chinense | reverse complement strand
ACAAACACACACATACATACACACACATACACACAAACACACACATACATACACACACATACACACAAACACACACAAACACATATATAAACATACACGCACATACACACACACACACACACACACACACACACACACACACACACACACATATATACACACACACACACACACATGCACACAAACACACACATACATACACACACACATACACAAACACACACAAACACATATATAAACATACACACACACATACGCACACACACACAAACGCAAACACACACATGCACACACACACACACACACACACACACACACACACACCGCAAGAGAAAGAAAGAGAGAGAAGAGGAGAGTGGAAGTAACATTCTTCTAGGCATTACATAACCACATAAGATAGAAAATGGCACATTAGGAGATGCAGCATTACCAACTTTGTTCCACCGGGCTCATTCTACAGTGTACGATACTGGGTTACCTGATGTATGAAGACATTTTACACCGGGCTACATTAGTTTGGTTCCTACAATCTGACAAACTTGAAGCCACACATCCCTTCCTTAGCGAAGGAAGTATCAGTTTCCAGACAAGCCAAGATGGCTGTGACTAATGAGGAAGAGACAGGAAATCATGCACTGACTTGCGAGTGATGATTGCCATACTTATATCTTTGCCTCATTCACTGTCATGCAGACCACCGTTGATTCTTGCCGCAACTTCCTCCGAAACAACGTCATTGATAAGACGTTTTACTAACAAATTTTCAAACTATGGATAGTTGCTATCATATTTGCCGAGCTCTTTCTTCCGGTTTTATACCAAAACGACGCATTTTTAACAAAACTCTAGTAGGTGTGCACCCCTCCTCGCTGTGACTGGCGCGCACAACCGAAAGCGTAGCCTTTGCTAAGGACTGCCCACAAATTGCAAGGAAGGCGTGTGGCTTCCCATTTTGTCAAACTGCAAGAACCAAGCAATTGCAACCTCGATCATAAACTTCATTCAGCCTTTTACTCATCGGCACCATAAACAACCAACGAATCGTCACTCTCCCAGAATCGTTTGAAAGCTGGCGTATACAATGCCCCCATTTGCCTCAATCCTTCAAGAACACGCACATGAAAGGAAAAACAGAAAGCGGAAAAAAAAAACACAGTATAGGGCATTTCATTCATTTTGGACAAACATTTCTCCAGAGTATATCAGAGCACCAAATATTATGTCTCGAAAAACATACACGGCAAAGGAATAATCATTTAATGACTGTGTACAAACTTTCAAGACATAAGGGTGTGCCTGAAGAAAATAAACATAGCAGGGAAACTGTTGGTCCAAAATCAATGAGACGCACTATGCACACTCTATGACATCACAACCACCTACCTCGAATACGAGAATAGAGAGTATGGTAATGCTCGCCATGTGAAACGCATGCGCAATGGCCTCCTCTAAACTATGTCCGTGCGAGGAGCCAGAATGGCCGTGAGTGCTGCTGCCTACTCCATGAGGTGACGTCATGTTTTCCTGTGTACTCCCTGTCTCGTTAGTATATACATATGACGTCACATACGCTGTCTGCGTGTAATCCAATGAGCGCCTGTGACGTGTTTCGTTGTTGTGACTGGTGATAGCGTAGGCCGTGTCATGAAAGGTCCATTCTGATTGGTTGCCACCTATATGAAAGTTATCCGCCCATATGATGTTCGAATGTAGGATGAACCTGTAAATGAAGGAGATCTCCACTTCGAGACTGGGCACGTGATCAGGGTACAACTCATGCAAACCTTTCACAAACTGTCTGGAGGCAGCCTCTTGATCTTCCAACACATCTGGAACAAAAATGGGAAATACATTCATTTTATGTTTCATAACCCCAACAGCCCATGTCACTCAGTAACTTTTTCAACGTTTTGGGGAGCATTACAGAGCCGCAGCTATTTCGTAGGCGCTGGTCATTAGCGTTTAGACATTACCTTCTATTGCTTGTAAGCCAGATACCCATGTAAGAGACGAGTGGACTGGGGAAGTTGTGAATGAAATGCTTTCCTAGGGTACTTCCAACAAGATGACGGCAGGAATCGAAATTTATTCCTGCCTTTAGATTTTGATCCAACACTGTAACCACCAGGCAACCCTGCTTCACGTATCTCCACATTCTTATATTAAGCTAGTGGGGTGAAAAATCCCATACAATAACATCAAAAACGTTGGCGCCTATCTTTCTGAAGCGTTGTATGCAGAAGCCTGCTAGATTTGTTAAATTTCTTGAAGGGCTAGAGATTAGTCTCTTTCAATACGGAACTCTTAAGCAATTTCTTTCTTTGCCCTTTGCGGTTTAGTCTTCTTCTCTAAAATCACATATATAAATACCATAAAATGAAATGTATAATTTAAGCAAAGTGAGGACAATTCCTATCTGTTTTCAGACACAGAAAAAAAAAAAAAGGTGTGTACAGTTCAAGCAAACTGCAGTTAAGCAAAGTTGACGGTTCACAATTTTTTTTCAGTAGGTATGCGGTAGGGAGGGGAGAAGGGGGAGGGTGGATGAGCGGATATTCGCAGGGACCGAAGAACGGGGCCAGGGAGAGGGGGCAGACGAAATTTATTTTAAAAAGCTCCAGAAGCAGGGACTAAAGCATTAAGTAGTAGTCCAAACAACAGAACATTACGAACGTTTTCAAACTCAGACAATATTGACCAGAATTTATCGAAAGGTCAGTACAAGTTCTCAATCTGTGGGAAAAAGTCACCGCCTACGGGAATAGCATGAGGTAAACCCCCCTTAATCGCAACGCCTGGGGTTGCGAAACAAAGGAGTTGGGAATATCCAACGACTTTTATATTTTAATAAAACTGCCTTTATGCTGATGTCTGAAAATTGACGATTAAGCGGATTGGACTGTGGAGTAATATTATATGAAACAAGTTGTTAATTAGCGGTATTTGCGATTAAGCAGTCTTCAATAAATTGGTGTCCACTGTAATTTTAATATCCTTCATAGCAGCTCACGCCTTCCAGAGACGCCATGTTCCGAGGCTGCAGTGGAAAGAAATCCCGTACAAAGGTGACCAATCAACGGCCCGTTTCGGGCGAGCTGTGCCAAATTTAATTTTTGTCCCAGGTTTCGCCGGGTTGCCTGAGAGGTTGGCCGATTCCTGAGTTTCTTAAGTATCGCGATACTCATCATTCATTCTCTAGGTATCGGAAAGTATCGATTGTATTGTGACCATGATATTCAAGGAAAAAGTTTCGATGAGACAGAACAGCACTGCCTTTGCAAAAATCTGTTGTTTGCTAGATATAAATTTTTGTGAGATCTAGAGCAGGATAAGGAGCTCTGGTAAATGAACGTCCAGAAATACGCTAGATTTTTGTTCACAGCACAAATCTTACATGCTCTAAACGATTGTTTACATGGATAGAGGAGTGTTAAATGATGTCACCAGAAACAACAACAACAACAACAACAAAAACAAAAAACAACAACATGCCTCTCCAAATCTAGACATAGCTAGAGTTGCTGCAGAGACTTGAGTGACTGGTCAGGCAAACGATCGCTGGCTACATCGATAGCATCAAAATGGGATCGAAACTCTGGTGTATATGTTTCTCTTCCGTGCTTTAGTCCCGCAGAGAAGTGGACGAAGCTTAGACGATAGGTATGGAATCTGCAGTGTTTTTGATTTACACCGGAAGTAAGAATTCGGCACCGACGATGGCCGTCGTCTATGGTTTCACATTTGTTAGTGGAACTTTTCATCAACGGCTTGGTGTCAGAAGAGAATATGGCAAGAATCAACAGTGGTAGATATGCTAATAAATGAGGCAAAGATACCACTCACAGTCAGAGCACTCATTTCTAGCTCGTCCGCATCAGTCACAACCATCTTGGCTTGCTTAGAGATACATGATTAGAATCTCAGAGGGACCACCCACAGAGTAAAAGGACCGCTCCTTTCATTCTCGGTAGTTACAGCCGCAAGAACTAAAGACTCGTAGCCCAGAGCTTGAGTTCCGATACCATATTGTTGAGTATCGACAGTATCAATTCTGAGAACCGATACTGCCCACCACTGGGTTGCATCCCCTTCTGGAGTGTAAATGCTGTGGGAGGAAAAATCTATACGCTTTTGAGCATGAAATTCGGTGAGTTCACTCGCTTTATGAAATTAGAGCCTCTAACTTGAAATTACCACTGCCCAGTCCTCTTGTGTGAGCGAGGAGGGTCAACGTACCACTGCTGGAAAATGGGCTGAGAGGAAGATGGAAATGGAACACCCTTTATGAGAACTTGGGTGTGCACGGACACCAACAGATTGACGCTCCCATGGGGTGGGTAAAGGGAGGGGTTGGGAAATGCGCAAAATATAATTATGTAAAGATGAGAAGAAAGAAAGAAAGGAAGAAAGAAGAAAGAAAGAAAGAAAGAAAGAAAGAAAGAAAGAAAGAAAGAAAGAAAGAAAGAGGCCTGTGCAGTGACACCCATTGCTTTACTGTCATTTTAGAGACAAGTAGATAGACAGCTTTACAAAAGCATGCCGTCACCCTTTAAAAAATACAGGGGCTTAACGGCTGGGTCTTTCTAAAAGTGGAACAGAATTAGATTGAGATTCTAAAAGAGAACACTAAAGGCCTCTTTGCACTAATCAGTATTTATTTCTCGTAGAAATACACATTTTAATGATGCATGATACATTTCATAAAGTGCACATTCGCAAAACTGATGATGAGATACAGTATCTAGACCTAGATCTATTATTAAATTAATTTTTCTTCTACTCTCGTTCGCAGTCATTAAAAGTCTCCAAATCTAGGGCGTATTGGGCCATGGATATATACAGAAACATTTGGGATTGAAGATCTCCAGGAAGTTTCTTGAACTACTGGTATGCTGTATTATGGTTCAGCAGTCTGAGAACAGAGATTTTTTTTTTTTACGTTTCAGAGCACGCAATTTCCACACACGAAAAGGGGGCGCCAATTCGTTGGCCACCTAAATGTAATAAGAGGAATAAAGTATTTCTGTTGCAAAATACTAAATGCAGAAAAGAAGATGCAGAACTTCATGGTGTGCAACATTTTCATTCACCTACTACATTTTTGTACTGTGCTTTCAACAAAAATACTCTAAATTGCAAGCTTCCCGAGTAAATTTGTTTACAAAGAGCCAGGATGTGTGCCGTAAGACCAGCCCACAGTTCAGAAGATTAAAACAACTTCAAACTAACTGCCGTTTATTGAGGCACATCAAGAGCAGCTGTTAACATAACCTTTACACAAGAAATGCCAGTCTTCTTGCTTCCTGTACATTCTTTCTAATTATCATGTTTGGGTAAACTTCAGGCAGTGGCGGATCTACAGGGGGCCAGGCCCTCTCGCGACTTCACCACGTGAGATGTCATGTTTCTCTACGCGGAACGTAGCTATTCATCTTCAAGAGATCGTGCACCCCTTCCCCCCTCCCCCTGCGACAACACCTAGATCCACCACTGACTTCACGAGTGATGCTCTTGAAAGTGGCTTCATTTATAGAACGTCTTCAAGATTTACATCTGACTACATAGGTTTCCGAGACGTCAAAAGAGTATCTTCATAGTCCTCAAACCTAAGCTATGGGCTAACCTGTTGTGCGATGTTAGCGTGATTTGTCGGACCACATAATCTCAAAATCACGGGGTGGAGGAGGGTAGGGGTGAAGATGTGCTATCTGAGAGAAGTGTTTGAAATATGGGTTCAAACAACAACAGGTGCTATGGCTAATGACAATTGTCCTAAGATCATCACCCTTGAGGGATAAACTTGCACCATCCAAGACTTTGGTGTGCAATTTTGCATAGAAATCTAATTGACGCCCGGTGATAGATTGCACACCATGCAATTTGCTTTACAACTTCTGGGAAAGGGTAGCACCTGGCTTTAACAATCGCCCAAACCTATAGTTGTACAGGCTTGGATCATGTATAAACACCGAAAAACACAGCAAGTGCTAAATGCATTTACCGACATGATAACTAAAAAAGTGGACACCATTTTCCATATATATTTAGGATACATTTCCCATGGAATGGCCCTAGGTGTCCTTACAGTTCCATCCATCATCGTTAACCGGCCAGGACGTCTGTCGAGGACTGCACCCAATGAACCGCTCTGTGTCCAGATTTATCCCGCAGCCCAGGCCAAATCGGGAATAATTCCCGGCTCATCAACTGCACTGGATCTGACCCAATGGGATGTGCCAGGGAGGACATGCGCGGGTCGCTGCTGTGGGTTCGGTCTGTATTGTTTCACACAGGGCTGTCAGTGAAGGCATGGCCGGGTCATTCACTCTTTCATTCTTTTCTTTCCTGTTTTCTTTTTTGCTTTCTTTCTTTCTTCCTTTCTTTCTTTCTTTCTTTCTTTCTTTCTTTCTTTCTTTCTTTTTTTCTTTCTTTCTTTCTTTTTGTTCTGCCTTTTCTTTTTAAAAAAAAATTCACTCCTTGGATATCTCACTTTCGTTTGGATCATGATTCTTAACAAAATCCCTTTTTCCTTGTCGTACTATTCTTTCCTTGCTCCTTTATTTCTCTCTCTCTCTCTCTCTCTCTCTCTCTCTCTCTCTCTCTCTCTCTCTTTTCTCTCATCCTTTGTATCTCCTTATCTCTATCTTTCACTCTCTTGTTTCTTTCTTTCTTTGAATTTCATTCTCTTCGAATTTTTTTTATCTCATTTTAACTTTCTGCCTTTTCTCTGTCCCGTTCAGTCTTTCTCTCTTTTCTTATATTGACCTATCACTAGTATGTTGTTGCTGCTGTAGTTGTTGATGTTAGTAGTGGTGGTGGTGGTGGTGGTGGTGTTGGTTCTTGTGGTGGTGGTGGTGTTGCTGTTGTTAGTATTGTCGTTGTTGCAATAATTGCTGTCATTGTAGTCACTGCAGCTTCTCCTACTGTTGCTCTCATGTCTGCAGCTTCTTCTCCCTCTTCTCCACCGCCCCCCCCCCTCTTCCAGATGTTTACTTACCTTTGACCTTATGAAGGTCAAGGATGAGTTCACCGAGAATGAGCGCACACTCAGTCACACAGAACAGGGCCACTGTCAACAGTGTGTACTTGTTCTTCAATAGCTTTTCACCATTTCTTCGCCATCTGAGAAACAACAAGAACATTTGTGACAATCATTCAAAAGAACCAACATGCTTCCAATAAGCAGCTTTTTATTGACGAGATATTAACCCTTTGAACCTCAGATCCTGTTATAACGGGACATTTTAACTTCTCGATAGGATGACCATATCAACATCCTAACATCCTAACTTGTCGATAGGATAACCATATCAACATCCTAACATCCTAACTTGTCGATGGGATGACCATATCAACATCCTAACATCTTAACAGGAGACAAATTTAAGAGTACATAGGTCAAAATCCCATGTTTGCGTGAAGTTGCGATTTAAGGTGGTGTACAATGGTATGTGATTTGATTTACAGTTGCCTGCCTTAAGTGAATACATGTAATGTTTTAAAACAGAACACATGACAAACTGAGACAAAATGAGTCTTATTGTGGTAAGTTATTACACATAATCATAGGTCTATAGGTGAGTACGCATACAATGACGCGCGTTGACACGCTGACGTTGTAATTTTTTAAATAGATACTAATTACGAATGATATAATATGAATTGAATTTTAACAAAGACGAACACTGCATACCAAGCGTTTTTCTCTCTTTTTTTTCCTCTGACTGCACTAGGAATTTGGAAATGGCGTGGAATGTTCTGGCCTGACCTGGGAGTAAGTGCGTGTAGCGACTAACTTGTAAGATGAATGGTTGGCTCCTGCTGGTTTTTAAACCACTCTTTTATTACCGATGTTAACGACCTATGGCAAGGTAAGGTTCCCACATCTATTTTTTAACGTTTCTGTTCCAGGAATAGGCGTACACTATTCTAGTACGGAGGCACTTAACAGTGGCGGAGACACACAGACACACATTTATAGGGGTGGTTTGAATTTTATATATACACCTGAGGGAGGGCACCAAAAGTGTAGCACATACCGGACAAAGTCTTAAAGACAAAAACAAAACAAAAAAGTGAAAATGTGCAGATAAGGTCTTTAACCGTACCACACGCTACTCTCGTTTCTATCTCCTTGTATAACGGCCGACTTGTGTCAATGACTCGTGAATGATGAGGCGAAATGTCATTTCGTTAGAGAGCGAGACAGTTATGAGAAACCCACTTTCTTACAGGGATATTATCATTAGTTAAGATGAAGGGGGCTGAAGGGTTTTCAAGCTAGTGCATGCATCATACCCTTGGGTGTAAGCGGTATTATATTCAGAGGGTTGTTTTCCGAATTTGTTTTATCTTATGTTTAAAGGTCCCTTTTCAGCACAGTTATGACTATATCAGATACGAGACATGGACCCTTGTCAGGCCACCGACAAGACCGTTCTTTAAACACCGAAAACAATGCCTAAAGAGAAAAGCGCCACTTTTTGCAACTTTCCGCACCGACGGCTAAGTGCTGTCTATCTCTCGGGCTGCTTGCGAGCATGTTCAGAAGTACTTGCTAAGCGTACGGAAAGTCACAGTAAACTTCACGAACTTTATACTCTGTGCCTGGAATATTCGCCTACTCGATTTCAGTTCTGACCCTTATGCTATTTCTCTCTGTAGCAATACTCACAAAGTCCATTTCATTGACTAGTACCTTAGTATAATCTCATGAAACAGTTGGTGAAGCATTTTTGCTTGACAGGAGCTTTTTGGGGCAAGACTAAAAATTGCAATTAACAGAACAGTGCAATATTAATGGTTTATGAATGTTGTTCAGCTAACACTAACGGAATACTATTTTAGTTGCCTAAAATCGCAACTCTTTAAGAGCATGGATTGTTGTGATTATAAGGAAATCCGATATCCAGTCACGTTTCAATGGAAAATGCAGTGTTCTGTTATCCTAAAACAAAATTTTGCGAGTAAGCAGAGGCTGTAACTGAATGGATTGCTATTAAATGGAAAAGCCTCTATTTTTGTTTTCTAAAGAATTGAAATGTTGCGATTTAGCACCAGGAACGACAGGGTAGAATGAGGCTTAAATAAGTCGACAGCGTGGATAAAGTGGAGGGGTTCAACTTAGGAAGGCTGAAAGAGACGC
Source organism: Ellobium chinense (assembly GCA_033807755.1). Lineage (NCBI taxonomy): Eukaryota > Metazoa > Mollusca > Gastropoda > Ellobiida > Ellobiidae > Ellobium > Ellobium chinense. Next base: position 183,925 of record JAWQUT010000441.1, on the reverse strand, counting down.
TAAGGGTATATGGACCGAAACGAGTTGAAAGTCCCTGGTCTAGATCTAGATCTTCAAAAGGAAGGATTTATTTTTGGTTAGCTTTAAACGAAGCAAATGAGTACTGAAATTAGAGCACAAGAGATGCAACGTAGTGTGGAGTGAATGAAAAAAAAAAAAGGGGGGGGGCGTGGGAGGGCTTATAGATTACCTTACTAATATTGACTGGAAACTGAGGGTTGGAAGGAAGATTAAGAGCTTAAGAGAATAGACAGAACAGGAAAGATGGGAGAGAAGGAAAAATAAAGACAGGGACATGAAGGAGACAAAAGAAGAAAAGAGTAGGGAGAAATAAAACTATAGACGAAATGAACGGGTGAATTAAAAGGGACGAAAGACAGAAAGAAAGAAATACAGAGAAAGACAACATTAAAGAGAAAAAGTAATGAAAGAATGCGTGAATGAATCCAAAGGGAAAAAAATAGAAGAAGAAGAACGACACGAAAATAAGAAAACTGAGAAGACAGTAAATAAGTTACAAAACAAAACTTCAAGAAAAAGTGAACAGTTGTAGGAAAAGAAAGAAAGAAGATCAAATGAAGGAAGACAGAAAAAGAGATGCAGTGTCAAATTAGACAGGAAGCGAGAAAGAAAGATGGAATGAATGAATGAATGAATGAATGAATGGAACGAGCAAGCATTTAGTTAATGAGTAACTGAAGGAAAGCTAGAAACAAACGAAAGAGGGGAGACGACGGTAGAAAAACGAACGAATTTAGAAAGAAACAGTCATAAAGAAGAGCGAAAAAGTGGAAACAAATATCTGACAGATCGTAGTCTGAGATGAAAGATTATCAGTAAAATCCATCGAGTGCCAAAACTTCATCATTTTGAAGTGTAAGGTACCCACTCCTACAGATGTTGCAGATAACAGGGGAGACTCAATCTCATCTACAACCAACCCATTTCAAGATGGGGTGAAATGGAATTTTATGGATAGTCGTGTGCAGGAGTGCTAGTGGTTGTGACATCACAAATCTAAAGGCGATGGAAGAAACGAATGAAACAGAAGGCAACTCTAGTGGATGGGCAGGGAGGGAGGGGAGGGGATGGAGACAAAGGAAGAGGAGGAGGATAAATGGAAGGAGAAAATAAGGAATGATGGAACGTGAGGGAAGAAAGAAAGAAAGAAAGAAAGAAAGAAAGAAAGAAAAGAAAGAAAGAAAAAATGAAAGAAAGAAAGAAAGAAATGTGGGTACCAAAGTGGAGATAGGGAAAAGGAGAGCTAGACTAGACAGAGAGGACTACAAAAGATATTGAAAAGTAAATTAAGGATAGAATGAGGCAGAGACAGAAATAAAAGTAAAACCGGCGAAAATAGAAAGAACTTTACAGCGGCCAGAGGGGGTCAGTTTATTATACTTATCCCTAATGATGACGTTCATCAAAGAGACAAATTATTTTGGGGTTTTTGGAAGTCTCCGAAATTGGCAACCACACTAGAACACTATAAATATCCCCCCCCCCCCCCNAAAAAAAAAAAAATCCCCCACAGCCAAAGGAACGCTGCAGGACACAGTTTATTTCTTGATCAAGGGTGAATAAGCCATCTGTCCAGGTTATTAAACGAATTTAATTGGGGACCAGGGCCAGTGGTAACGTGATATAGTCATATCCACGAGAGCTACAGCGGCGTGGAGCTAAAAATATAATTATATCCCTGTCTGGTGTGTATTTCTGGTGTGCATTCGATTTTATCCGGATCTCCATAGAGTCTTTCTCTCATTATGTTTATTTCTGATGGGTAGGATGGACAGATAAGGATTAGGTGCACAGAAGGAAGTGTGGAAAAGGGGTTGAAATTATTGCTTAAAAAAAAAAATCTCGAGGATACCCTTTATAGATGTGATATGCTTTCTGTTTTTCTCAGTCAATGAAAACATCCGTCTAGTGTGTCTGTATGTGTGTGTGTGTGTGTGTGTGTGTGTGTGTGTGTGTGTGTGTGTGTGTGTGTGTGTGTGTGTGTGTGTGTGTGTGTGTGTGTGTTGGAGAAGGGATCTAAGAGGGACTCTGGACTCAGTGCATGAGAGCCAACTATAAGATTAACTCAGAAAGAACGACCATGGAGATACAGGAAATGATGAAAGATGATAAGAAGTGTTGGATGGTAAAAGTAAGGGGTGAAAGACCTTCCGCTTGTTAGATAAACTGTAATGTAAAAAGCAGAATGGCATAACAGGAATATATATCAGATATACATATTCAGATATCACATTCGATACATCTGATGTAAATGTATATATCTATTTATAAGTTTCTGTACGCATATATCTATATATGTTTATAAATGTATATATCTATAAATAAATAAATAAATAAATAAATTCTATATCTAATAAGACGAATATAGAGAGGCTAATAAAAAAAAAAGAAACATGCCGGGAACAAAATTCAGATAAATACGAGTATAAGGAGAGAAAGAAGGTACTAGGATCAGGAAAACAACAACAACAACAACAAAACACATACACATTCGCATACAAATACGGAAAATAGAAATGTAAACTAAGCTGAAGGCTCTGCATTTTTAGCTGCCGAATCTGGTCTGGTGACCATCTGTCTACTGCACTTACCTACCAAGACGATCTGGTTTCAGGGACAACCGATATTATCTTTTCTATATTTGACCTCCACATTTCGACCACCTGTCTTTTCGATTAACCTTCCTATCTCATCATACTGAGGCGTTTCTATCATAAGAGTAATCTATCTCAGTAGCTGAGTTACTGCACATCATGAATCGTTTTGCTCTTAAAACTACGGTAAAGCCTTGATTGTTTTCGTCTTACCCTAGTGAAGTCTGTAAGCCTCCCTTAACAAAATGAAACTTTTCTCTTTCCTTTACCTTTTTGTTCTAAATTTAAACAAATCCAAGGGGAAAAAAGAAGAGTGTGGGAGGGAAGGGGGGGGGGGGAAGCAGTGGGAGAAGTGGGTTGGGAAGTGAAGCTAGCCTTCTTGTGTTATGGGAAAAGATTGTACAATATACCAAAGTGGATCAAATTCAGCTTTTGCCTAATTCTGGCAGCTTTGCATCATATTAATCCATCTGAACTTTTCTCTGCAGTCTTGATACTGTAATCATAGCTCCGAGATTGCCAGCTTTATGCGCCATTAATTGATTATTGATAAAGACAAATGTAACGAGAGAGTTTTCTGCATCACCTATAAACTTGTGAGTTTGGGCGTAGACAGTTTCTTAGCATAAAACGACAGCCTTGGTAGGGATACTATGTGAAAAGAACTTACAGTGGCCCAAGCATAGCACTGGTTTTGCGCCACCTTTGTCAACCTTAGGTTTGCGCCACCAAAACTACGCAGTTTATAACAAAAACGAGAACAGTTACAATACAATTTTCAAATGAAACGAAATGGACAGTTTTGAAAGATTATAGAGAGTTCAATAACAATATTCAGTCATTGGTTAGTAAGACCTGCTTAGTGCAAACAGGATCCAGTGATTTCATATCTTAAGATTGCTGGCGCCAAACGTGTATTCGATAACATAAACTCTAATAAATATCAGCCGATTCCGTATCTGGCCCAAGGATGACCTTTAGTTTGGGGTACGGCACGGGGGAGG
>JAWQUT010000441.1:169795-175988 GCA_033807755.1 Ellobium chinense | reverse complement strand
GTTGTTGTTGTTGTTGTTGTTGTTGTTGTTGTTGTTGTTGTTGTTGTTGTTGTTGTTGTTGTTATCGTGAATGAACAATAACATAATGTAGAAACCACATTGTAATAAGCGCAGCTGGAATGGTACTGCCGTCTTTTTTTTTATTACAATGGACCTAGTATATGCCTGGGAACAAGGCGGTGAACACACAACAAGGCTGACACTGTCCAATTTTTCTTCATGAGTTGCTCGATGAGGTGGATAATTTGTATTTACGAGAATTCCTCGGCATGAAATGTTTCGTGGTTGTCTTTGAGACGTTACTGTCAATTCATCTGACATTATGTTTCAAATAAATATTAATGACACGTTTTTCATCAAAACTTGCCGTGTCTGTTTATTTATTTCTTTAAATGATCTACGCCATCAGTTTTCTTTACGAACGACAAATTTAATTTTCTCACGCTGATTAAAACAAACACACACACACACACACACACACACACACACACACACACACACACACACACACACACACACACACACACACACACCCATGTCAATTCCCTATTCCTTCGTTCTCTGCTGCATCCTTTCTCACCAATCCTCTTTCTCCTCTTGCTCCTGTTTCAAGCATTTTTTCTTCCCGGTCTGTCCTTTTCCCTTCTCGCTTTCTTTCACTCATGTATTTATCAAACTTTTCTTTCTCCCTAAACCCCTCCCTATTCATTATTTCTTTGATATCTCCTCTTTTTTTTTCTTCTTTTCATTATTTCTGACCTTCTTCTCTCCAACAAAATAAACTCTGATAAATAGAGACAATACATCATTGGCGCTATTGTTCTTTTTCTCTTCGACAAAATAAACTTTGATAAATAGAGATAATACATCATTAGAGTTATAGCCCCTGCATAATCACCGGAGGTTGAAACAGGCAAGGGAGTTAATCCATTCAATGAAAAGATAACTCGCCGGGTACACTCTGGCCGAATTTGCTTTTTGTGTCACTGGCCGAAGCTGGCGGTGGAATCTCCATTCTTTTCTTTCCTTACAGTGTTTTTGATAATTATCGTTCTTTTGGACGTGGAAGGTGATAATTCACAAAGCATGTGATATCCAAATTTTGCTACAGAGTTTTCAGCCATTTCAGATGACATTCTAGAAATGTACTCGTATGTCCAGAAGAAAAAAGAACAAAGGCAATAACATCTGGGGGAGGGGGATCAAGGCGCTGCACAGCGGCAACTATCATTGACTTTGATATCATGGATTCCATTGTACTATTAGAACTTTTTAAGTATAATATGTATTTTTCTCTGTCTATATGTATTGTGAATATAAGTTAATAAACTGCATGACATTGTAAAGACATTTCTCCATATAGGTAAACAAATTTCCAATTTTCATTTTATTTTCAATTTATTTCTCAAGAACAACAGCAACAGCAGCAGCAGCAATAACAAGTCCATTCTGCGCATGTTGTTTATCTAGGGTTGACATATTTTTGGGTTGTTTAGACATCTCTAACTAGGGTATCTCCTGTAGATATCAATGGTAAAAAAAATCCGACTAATTAATCAAAAGTTTACGGAAGTAGCAAGGTAATGAAGAATGTGGTCTTGTCACATAAATCAAGAGATTTCCCTGCAATTCTGTTTTATTCTCATAGCTTATTGTTCTGGAAAATATTGTTTCTATATAAACATAGGAGAATTTGCGCATTAACGATGAGATCTCTTACCACTGCAAAAATGACAATAGCTCTGCATTTTAATGCTACTTGGTGCGCATTCAGTACCAACACACTGATGCACTTCTTACGATGATAAGAGATCCATTTGTTATTGGCAAGCTCCTCATAGATGGCATGTTCAAACTGATACAAGAAAATCGATCCTTTTTTTTTTCTTTAGTTCATACCACAAATGGACCTTCAATGCAGCAATCCTCAATTTGCTTTTTTTCACAATATCGGATGTTATTCACTATACCATACAGCGATTCCTTAGACCGTTCGATACAAAACAAATAATCCAGCTGCCAATAGCGTTCGATACCATGAGCAAACAAAACAGCAATGAATTTGTTCATTCAGTCCAACGCACGAAAGAGGCAAGGTTATACAAGAGCTGCACTGGGTTGTTGTCGTAATGAAGCAAATAGTGAACGCTTTATTCAGGTGGGAAGGTGACATTGGTTGGTTTTGAGGAAGGTGTTTCAAAATACTACAGACTTCAGAAAATCGCAGCCCTTCGGGAGCACTGCAGAAGTCACAGGCAAAGAAGATTGCGATTATTCAGTCAATTGCGGATCAAACGGTGGCCTTTGCTTTTTTTTTTTGCCATCTGAAAATTGTTGCAGTAAAGTGGAAGATGTGATCAAGCGAATTCAAAAAAACTAAAAAGAGGAATACATTGATATTTTTTATATGTCTAATTTCAAGGGAAGACAAACTTGCTCGCTAAGACACCAAATATAATGCACACACAATGTTAATTGACCACAGTTGCCCTTAAAAAAACTGGTATGAAATGGCAGGAGAAAGGACAGATGTTGTGTAAGGAATCTTTCAAAATATCTCAGCGCTTTCGGGTGCAGCGGTTGGAGAGTGCAACAGGGCGTTCTGGGACGGATCAGCAAAGAATACGTTAATAGTCTCAATTACCCTGATGCTTTTTCTGCGGAAAACCAGAAAGTTATATTTCCAGATCTTGGAGTTTTTAAATACCTGTATAAATCGGTTTCTGTATCCGCTTTACTCGGCACGTGCGCTATTTATATTAGCTTTTCTTGGAAACATGTTGCAGAAAATAAAACGAAGTAATAGCTGGGGTTGTTAGTCCTTGGATACTGATAAAGGGAATTATGAAGTATAAAGGCAGGAAGCTTTGCGTGTCGGAGTAGAATTACTGGGGCGTACTGCAAAATCAAAACCTTTTGCAGACAGAAATAGAGTACATACCAGTTTGTCGCAGAAGATTACAATAAAAAAAAGAAAAGGGAAAGCGGTAATGACGTCACGTAACTCATCATTTGTTTAGTTTTGGGTTTGTTTTTTTATTTTTTTTTTGGAAAGGGAGTGGGCAGGGAGTGAAGGAGGGGTACTTGTGGAGAAAGCAAGTGATGACGTAATATTACTGGCCATCTTGTCAGAGGCGTGAGCACATGAGAAGACTTCTGCAGAAAGACCGAGGGTGACGTCGTGCTAACTAGCTTTATCTGCTAATGCTTTACAGATTTTTACGCAAGGAAGAATATAATCACCTGTACTCGAGATCTCATCCAATTTTTTTCAGCAAGATTTGTTTAGTTTGATCAGTAGCTTTTCGGGATATCTCCTTCTCACAAAAAAAAAAAAAGAAATTAAACAATCATGCATAATTCCACAAGGGGTTGCCCAACATTCCATGATGTCGGTCCTGCACCCAAATAACCCAAATAATGCATAATAAAACAAAAGAAAAGGCATTAATCTATATATATATATATATATCATACATCCTCTTTAATATATTGACCTCCTTGCTCTTTGTCACGACGCTAAGAAAGAGAACCTAATATGATTCATCCACGCACTAAAGTGTAATCATTTATGTTTCCACCATGTGCCGCATAACCTGGTTTGAGAACCCTTGGAGTTATCTTGTCAACCAGGTCAACCAACCAGCAAACAAAGAGACAAACAAATTGGGGTGCAAACATAACCTCCTTACTCAGCGGAGCTAAACAACAATAAACACAGTTATCCCTCCCCAAGCCACGCCACTGCAACGAAGCGTTAAATCATGCACCATCAAAACATCGCTCGGAATGTTTTGGAAAGCTCCCATATCGTAACACATCATTTTAGCGTCGATTTAGCATCAAATTCCTGTCCGCTAGCTTGTTTAACCTTTTTCGTCAAGGTGTTTGACAAGAGGCAGTTTATCATTGTTAAACTCGTTGTGTTAATTGGCGAATAGAAACGAATCCCACCGGGCGGTAACTGGTGGACGATACCGCGCATCCAAGTGACGATATCTACNCAGTACTTTCAATTACTTATTTTTAACACATTGCATTGCATTGCTGAATATACAGAAAGGTATAATATGCATCAAAGCAGCAAGATGTGTATAAGAGACAGTTTTTAACCCCTACATCCCTAAACCTTTTTGCTATTGCTCTCTTAATTCTTTAAATCACCAGTTAATTGGAAGAGAAGAGTGTGCTGCTCAAAACAGTTTAAATATAAACAAATCAGAGTCCAAGACTGTTATTTTCGTTGTAAAATTTCAAAATCATTGATAGTTCACGTTTTAGCAATGAAGTATTTTTAGATATTTGTTATGTATCGTTATTATTTACATACTCTGTATATACATTGAAATTTGCTACGACTTAAAATAACCATTGAATTAAAATTTAAATAGTCAGCGTGTATTAGGCGATAGGTTTCTCGATATCGAATCTGCCCATCGACAGACGGGAAGTTTCACAGACTGGGCGAACGAGAAACTCCAGGATAAAACAAACTGAGATAGCAAAATGGCGTGAGCCAAGGGATAAATCGGCTTTAAACCTGGAGCAAAATATAACAAAAAATATCCGCCAGCAAACTGTGGGGGTGCATGATACAATCCGCGTAAATGGATTTATCGTTCATTTTTGTTTTTGTTTATTTTGTATTCTCTGGCTCTTGCCTTCGTTTTCTTCTGATATGTTTCATTGTGTAACTGCCGTTCAAACAGAATCTGTGTTTTGGACAACTTTTCTAAAGAAACTGAGGCCGTGTAATCCGTACGTTTGTTAACGCACTGCGGAAACTACGGGAAACTCCCAGAACATTGGTGTTGTTCACTGTCGTTAACGCAGTACGTTAATTAACGTAAGGATTATGCATACGGCCATTGGTGCGGTACCATCAGTGTATGAAGACGTCATTTCTTAAAAAGTTCAGTGCTTCTATCTTTCTTTCTTTCTTTCTTTCTTAATATACATACATGCAGCAGGACCACACGAACACGAATCTCACTAGATCAGTCTATGATTTCCAGTGTACAATGTGTCTGAGTTCATGAGTATCATTGGAGAAGCAAGGGCACCTGGACTAGAGTGAGGTTTCTGGTACATTAAGTTCATGTTCATGAAATCCTTCTATATTGGGCTGGTGAAGGTGTTTATTGTTCATGATAACATAGCTAACCGTTGTTTCGTTCATTCACTAAAAGCTTTTGACAGTAAAACAGCCAAAACGGTGTGTAGCAAAAGCGACTGTTTTTTGTTGTTTTTTTAACATCTCTTAGTTCGAAGAGGGAGAAGTTTTTATGACAGGCAGTATAGATAACTCTGCATTGGTCTAATTTCATCCGTGCACACTGGATGGTGTAGAGCATCTCTCAGCGTTTTCTGAAGGTTATATGAGTTGGGAAAGACAATCTCCTCCTTGCCATAAATTTTCATGCGGGATTTGTAAACAGAAGAATTTTAAGTTTATCTCAAGTAATGCAAACTTTGGAGTGCAAGAAGGGTAAATCGGTGCGCGTTCAACTTATTTTTTAGGGGGGAAATTTAAACTTTCAGGGGCGAATCACATGATCGCACGCTCTGGAGAAAACACTAATCCTTTTGTCAGGGTCCGTAGAAACAAAAAAAGTTTATTCTATCAATGAGCCACGTCTTGACAGGATGTGTGACTGGCAGTAAATAATTACACTATTCCAATTTCATCCATTCACACTGGCATGCAGAACATCCTCTTTTTTTTTGAGTGTCCGTAGAAACAAAAATAATCTATTATTTCAATGAGCCAGATCTTGAAAGAGCTGTGTAACCCGTTCAATTCAATTCAAAGTTTATTTCTGCGCCTCTTGAAACTTCAGAAAACTTGTACACAAACTTGAGAAACTTCCATCAAGTTTATTCACGAGAACACATGAGCAATGTGACACTCTAACAGTCGCCCATTCACACTGCTGGTAGTGCCATGGGCTCCATGTAATCACAAGTACATAGTGATCATGGAAAGTTAATATTAAGCGAAAAGTGCGATTAAACAATGCTATTTTGTAGTGCCATGGGCTCACATAATCACAGCTACATAGAGATCATGGAACGTTAATGTTAAGTGAAAAGTGCGATTAAACAATGCTCTTTGTTTTCATCCTTATATGTCGTCCATGTTTGAAGTGGAAAGTCGTATTCTACTTTAATGAAATTTGAAGAACATAAGAGT
>JAWQUT010000441.1:146556-157139 GCA_033807755.1 Ellobium chinense | reverse complement strand
GGGGGAGGAGGAGCGCAACCCACGCTGAAGTCTGACATTTCAAGTCTAATAACATGTGGTTATCATAATAATAAAATAGAATCACATAAAAAACAGAAGGTGCTGTGCCACTGTCGCCAATTTTTTCCCTTTGATTCCATGTTCTGACCTTTCACGCTTCAAACCACATGATCTTTCCCGATTCCAGTGACATTCGAAGCCTTTAGATCTCAAGCCCCATTCCCATTTATCCTGATGCGAAAATGTCACCTTTCTCTCTGTATAAAAGTCCCTGCTTTGTAATAATAACAATAATAATAGTAATAATAAGAAGAAAAATCTGATTTATAAGCTTCGTATCCAGACTAATGCCCGGTCACGCGATAAACACTATTATAACCCTTACAGGCCCGATTAGTCTGGAACTTTCTCAATTCCCTAAAGAGCATACCGTACCACTGAACATTAACATTCTGACAATAGCTAACACCGGTTATAATTAGATGCCCGGTTTACATACGGGCAGACTAATGAAAAAGTGAATGAGAATTAAAATTAATATACTAATCATTAGGTAGCTTTTCTTCACAAGCACGGATTTCCTACGGCCCGTTATGATGCAGAGTTACTTTTGAGAAATGATGTAAAGTTACATGTTACTTGTTGCCGGTAACGTCATCACAGCACTCCGGACAAGTCCATTGGTGCTCTGATCCCCATGCCAAAGCCGCCCCAAAGAAAACAAGCTAAATGTGCGGGCTGACATCTGATTGAGGACAATTCTATTCCTTCCAGCGAATCCGCAGCTCCTACTACTTCGTGTAAAAGGCAAAAGTCTAATACTGATATCTTTAAGAGCAGCAAAGACTTGATCTACCTGGCGTTGACTCATTAATTTATCGAGACATTGCGTTGTCAAGGACAGCAAGGCCAAAGACTGTGAGACGATTTCTTTTATTCTTTTCTAGCATCGTGGGGCAAATTGTAATGCTACTGGCTGGCTGATTGCGGTCCGGAGATGACGTTGTGAACGGTGGAAAGCGTTGATTTGTGGGCTGTCTTTTCTTATTCTTGAGAATTACGAAGGCAAATCGATGTCTTAATAAGGCGTGAAGGAAATAACTCCATGCAAATTGCTTACAATGATTGCATTTATAGAAGAAGAAGAAGAAAATAAGAGAGAAAGAGAGTAAAGACAGGCTTTTGTTAAGAATCTGAAATGAGAACGCGCTAATGCTTTTTAAATTTCTGTTTTGTGAGTCTAGTCTAGCACAGGTCTCCTGAAACTGACCTTAAAAACGAACGACTCGGCCAAACCTGACGTCATATTATGTTTTGCCCTCCTTCCAAAACTTTTAAATTATCACCGCGAATTATATGATGGCAGCTCATTTTAATTTCGCTTTTGTGTAGTGTTCAAGTTCGCAAATGTAACTTGATGTAAAGAATATAGATCTCAGGACTACACTGCAATAACCAAGATTATGCGGGTTATTATACTTTTCAAAGGTGACAAGATATTTGAGATTCTACCTCTCAAAATAATGTCTTTTAACTGCAATTTTATTTCGCTCCCTATGAGTGAGTTAAAGCTGACTGTCATTAATGATACTGGAATTACACAACCCGACTCAGCAACTCTCAAGTAAGGACACTTCACTCTCCCTAGATTATAAGAACGCTGTGGGCATATCATCCTTGCGAAGGTATAATGTTGTATTTCGTATATATGAAGTATAGAGGAAAAGAGGGTAGACCTAAGCCCTCTTTTGTCTCTTCATTTTTATAAAGAGATACCATTCGTCATAAAATTATCGAGCGCTTAATTTCAGAATAGGCATAGACCAGTATTTGTATAAAAAAAATAATCATTTACAAAAAGATGAAACCTACTTTTATTTGCTTTATGTGACATTCTCTTTACATGTGCGATATAATGTAATACATTTAATTCATGATATACTACTTAACATACAACAAGGCATAAGGTATATACTATATAAAATCCATTACAAAGTCATTGCTAGACGCTGTATTGCAGCGGCCTGGTCCACCTGGTTCGAAAGCCAAGTACTCATTCACACCTGTATCAACGGTTTTTAAGGATATCACACCATAAACCACCCGACCCGTGAATCAAACACACGAACTCAGAGTCGACAGTCTTCAGTTTCTGATAACAACTCACAAACCACACGACCACAATGATTTCCAAGGCCCTAAATTGTGGGATACAACCTTCTACGCGAGCACGGACAGTTTTCAAGTGTTCTTTCCTTATGCGCCACATTAAAGTCTATCGATTTGACCCGATGATGCTCACCACACCAATAAGGAAAGGGCACGCTGTGCACAACTATTTTGATCCCGATGTCTTATTACGCGGAGAAAGTCAAAAACAAAGAGAAAGTAAAAAACAAAAACGTTACACCGCTGACGTAATGGTCTACACCAGGGGGTGCTCAATTACTGGACCATGTGTCAAAACAGGGCCAGACAAGCAAGTGAAACATTGCCTGCGATGTTATTTAAGACAGCTATTAGTCTGGCTGGTATTATTCACTTTCATGTATTATTATCAAACATACACTTATCTCTCAGACATCGCCTTCACAAGATACTTAAATACAACAACAGGGAAAACTCTACCCCCGCTCACCCCTCACCCTGATGTGTTTTATAGAAAGGTTAGATAATCTGACCTGACAATTCGGATGGCTGTATCTGCCAATTATGCGCCATATTAATACAGATGCCATTTTGAACACTGTCTGAAAGTCAGACTTCTCTAGATTTTCTTGAAGAGTAAAGACCTGTTAAAATCATCATTAATTTGTTAAAATTTGTCCTGACAGTGGGAGATAATTATTTTCACGGATACAATGCTATGATGTAGAAGAAACAAAGGGGCGTATCTGAATCTAGACAGAAAATTATCCAGACTAAGGGTAGTGTTATTGTATGTGTTATTATGACAACTTACTTATTAATTATTTCATTAATTATTAATCATCATTAAAATTAATTAATTAACTATCATAAGTGCTATTCTGCGTGCATATAGTAAAAAGGGTAGGCTCATTTCTTGTGTGTCGCTGGATCTGGTCTCACCGATGACCTGCAGGTGAATTCAGTTTTGGCAAAACAGAGAAAAAAAAACATAATTATCTCTCTTGGACTGGGCCGAAAAATTACGGTGCCAAATCCTGAAACATCAAACGCCTCTGTATGACGGTAATGTGGCAAGTGTCCAGAGGTCTTTGACATGTGCAAGGTCCTCTGGTTCCTGGAAAGACGTGGGGTCCTGGAGGTTATGAAAATTCTGCTTTGAAATTATTGTCATTGTCATCGTCATTTTTGGGGACTTGGGTCCCCATAGGACCTTAGAGACGCGAGATCCATTAAGGCCATGAATCCTTTTGGGGCCTTGAGAGGCGATGGGCCTTTGGGTCCTTGAAAGGTGCAAAGCCCATTGGGTCTCTAAAAAGGGCGGGGCTCAGGGACACTTGCCCTATCTGCCCTGTTGATTAAGTAGACCTTAGTTTCGACAAAAGGTACCTTCGGTGTACAACACTGAATAAGTGGTTTCAACCTGTTTTCTTAGAATCTGGCCCTCAGAACATACGAGGCCTAACTTAACGTATTTGCTACTGAACTGGTCGACAGCTATCTAAGTCAAGCTGTGCCTAAAGAATTTTCCGTTGTGATGTTTTGTTTTGTAATGAGGGTGGTCGTTGCGGAAATACAAAGTCTGGACCGGAAGTATCCTGCGTCATTGTGTCTGAGTCTTTTATCATGAGAGAGTGCGTAGGAGAGTGCGCAATGTAAAAGCATTGATTTGGCTACAATGAAAGTATAGTCGTTGTTACTTAAACGCAATTTCTATTTTGTCACAGCATTTTTGTTTTAGATAATATATGAGTATCCTTTCACTTGATAATAGCAACTTCTTTCATTTGCAATATTTTCCCTTGCTCTTAAAGAATATCAGTTATGTGATGTCGACCATGATGCAAGCTTGTGCCAAAAATAGATGGTGAGAGAACACGTATTGATGCCTAAATAGTTGAATTTGAGAGAAGAGAGGAAGAGGAGGGGAGGGGAGAAATGCTCAAAAGATAACAGAAAGAGACCAAGACAAAATGATGAGAATATGGCAAGTCTCGAATTCACANGAGCTTCGAAGAGTTGCGGAGAGAGAGAAGACCCTGCTTCAAATAACATCCTGAACAGCTGCCGAAGTGTCGAAACCTCGTTACAAACGTTACTTGCAAAAGCTTTGAAAAGAGATCAAAGTATCAAAATTGGTTTGATAAGCGATCAGTGTATCGAAATTGGTTTGAAAATCGGTCAGAGTATCGAAATGGATTTGAAAACTGGTCAAAAGATCGAAATGGACTTGAAAAGAGGTCAGAGTACCGAAATTGGTTTGTAACGAAACCGAAGTATCGGCACTGGTATAAGGTTCTTAGTGCAAAAGCTCTGAATAGAGATCAGTGTACTGAAGGTCAAATCAAATACTGCATGTATCCCGCAAAGCTTTGAAAAGAGGTCAAAGTATCGAATTTAATATCAACTACCGTTTCGACAAAGTAAAGCTTTGACAACAGACCAAAGTATCGAAACTGGTACCTATTTGCAAAAGTTCTGAATAGGGGTAAAACTATTCCCATTGGTATCAAGTATTTCTTGCAAAATATATCAGTATTGATACCCAATATATTTCTTTCATTATTTCTGTCAGATATCGACCTATGTGGCTGGCACTCATGACCTTAAAATTTTCTTCCAGGGTTAATACGTTAGTGAGTGACTTAAATCTGCATTAAACCGCGCACCCGCTGACACTTTTGACACGTGCTGGGCATCATGTACAGGTAGATGTAGTATATTGGTAGAGGTAACTTCACTCAAGCACAGTTCGGTGAATCACAACTATGCCTAATCGCAGCAGCTTTAAGATAACGGAACCCAATAGTTTCTATATTAAAAATCATTGGATAATCGCAACTCCGTTTAATCGTAATTAGTCTCGAGGAATTGCGACTAAGCGGAATAGGTTGTAGTATCCTACATTTAACCTTGAGGAATTGAGAGCAACTAAGTGACTTTGACTGTCTTTATCAGTTCATTTCTTTCAGGAGGATAAATCCGTATAAACTTTTACCGAACTATGAAGTACTAGTTGAATATTCTGTGATCTTGAGATCTATCCTGTACTTTCTTCCATAATCTGCGTATTTAAATTTATCATTTCTGATTTTTGTCAGTAGTGATGACTGAAAGATCCTTAACAATAAAATGAGCTTGCTTATAACGAATCGGTCAACAACCATATTTGTCAAGAAATCACAGAAGCCAGGAACAGACTGACCAAATAACGATAGATGTGGCATATATCCCCAGAACTATCGCCTCGTCAAGAATCTTACGGGCCCACCCTTTTCATATGATCCAGGTAGCCCTTCACCTCTTATGAACACAGAAGCCTCATTCCATTTTACCGTCACAGAGGGACATGGCAGCATTTTTCGGGGCCTACGAGGTTCATAGGAACGCAGTTCGTTGACCTAAGTTCCGTTCACATAAATTTTATCTGAGCTTAAAAGCTACTTTGGAGAACTGATCTGAATTTGAAGTGTAGCTAATTGTGCTTGCTCTGGTTTTAATTATCTATCCAAATTTCAGTTTAGTTTACATCTACCTTAAAAATCAATACCAGTGTCAAAACCATGAGCAATTATTGATCTGATCTGAATATTACTCAAGTTTCATGGAGTTCAGTCTGATCATAGCGCTTTTTTACCTCAATAAACTGAATCTGATTCCAGCTGACTTTCTTTGGTGAACTTGGCCAGCTGTGTACCCTCCTTGGAACATGAATCTTCGGAATGCCAAAGAGGAAATAATCTCATATTGCTAAATTTCGTGAATAACCAGGGTGTGGCATGGTTTTGCAGACTCACTCTTTTGTACTTAAGAGTTCTCTTTGAATGTTGTGCGAGTTGGTGCACTGCCATTTATTCATATTACTGGTGTAGACTAACTTCCAACGGTTTTTTCAAGAGTTCGCTGAGCGCTGCTTGGGTTATTTCAAGTTCTGCATCTATGACAACCATGTGTTGCAAGCGATATCAAATTTCGTTCATGATCAGGTCAAAAACACATATGTCTTGCAGCCGCTCAAATTGAGGCGTAAGTAGCTCTTTGGCAAAGTGAAGGTGTTAGTATGATATAAAAGCTTAATATGTTTACTTCATTAGATGAAAAAAAAAAACAACCTGACCTAGCCTTACTCTGATTCAAGATGCACTTGTCTGAAGTGGTAGGGTGTCATTTCATTTAATGACAAAAAGAAAAGGCTCTGACAAATTGCTGCTGAAGAACACTGTTATATAATTAGTATAATATGCCTCTAAAAAACCCAGATTTATCCTCAATTATTGACAATTTGCGTATAAAATGATTTTTTTTGGTGTGTATAAAAATAATGCTACACTTGACTTTTGCAATAAAGAAAACTTTGATACCAAATAGCCCTCTCCACCGTTACAATCCCTAAGTTGGTAGATACGCGACATAAGCCTTATTTTGACTGGCTGCAAGACATATGGATGCGTCCCCGTTTATTGACACTTTCAAGTTTCAAGTGCAGGTTCCTTTTCCTATATCCTCTCTAAATCCTGTTCATCCCAGCTCTTGCTCACATTTTTGCTATTGCATACAAGATCCTTCTGACGTCGACATTCGACATCTGTAAATCCTCCTCTCCTTCCCCTCCCCTACCCCTTCCGGCCCTTAAACAACAGCTCTGGGTAACGTTTTATTTAACGGTGTCTATCGTCAAGGAACTGCCACTGGCAAATACTGTCTTACTGAAAAACACATGTCTTATTTCCGTGTGGTTAGTAAATAAAGTCATATGGGTAAAGACAGTGCTTATATAAAAAAAAATTGTCAGTTTCTCTCTCTCTCTCTCTCTCTCTCTCTCTCTCTCTCTCTCTCTCTCTCTCTCTCCCTCTCTCTCTCATTCGCATTCTTCTCTTTTATTCCCTTTGGCTCTTGCCATCCTCACAATTGCGCGCATTACTAACTCACTCAATCACTCACTCACTCACTCACTCACTCACTCACTCACTCACTCACTCACTAAATCGCATCCTCGCTCGCTCAATGGCTCCCTAGCCGTCTCTCTCTCTCTCGTCCATGAGGTCATCTCGTGAAGCCGTTTGTCTGTCTGGCTGTCTGGCTGTCTGTCTGCCTGTCTGAATGCTTGGTTGCCTGCCTGCCTATCTGTCTGCCTGCCTGTCTTGCCTGTCTGCCTGTTTGTCCAGATTCCTTCCATCACCCACTTTACATACAACACGTATCAAACCATCTGACGTTTTGATCGGCTGTGAATCCAAACTTTCTTCCCTTCTTTTTTTATTGGCAGCCAATCAGTGCACCCAGCTGTGGACGAAAACCCTTTGAATTTATTGCATTTTTATCCTTGCAATTTCTGACAGTTAAATGGGTAACTGCACCTATGTAAACTCACGTTAAAGAACGCAATCGCTTCACTGTACTCACGTTCCCACCGGAAACAGGCTTAATCACCCCTCAAAGGAACGTACGCGAACAGCACTCCTAACTTAAAAAAATAATATGCCACCTCGTGTGTCGTTGGTGCCTCTGTAGATAAATCAACGTTTTGTTTCACATACTAGTTATTAACCTTAGTCTCTAGGTTTTATTCCAAATTAGCTGAGGTGTCCCAGGGTTTCACGGCGGGGAGGAAGGGCGTGGGAGAAGGGGGAGGAGGGGTAGGGAACAACCAAACTCTTGCAACGTGTACATGCATTTGTAATTTGTACTGACCTTCTTGTAGCAAAATTATTCTGATCAGACTTATCGATGAATTTGGCCTCGTAACGCCAGCTTGGCAACTCTGGGTTGCAATATTTATGCAGTCGACAGCCAACTGGCAAGCGCACCATTTTTGCCAGCCAAAGAAAACTGGGTGTCCTTGGCATGTGATTCCGCCTCCCGCGGTAACTTTAGTAATCTCATGCCTTTGGTTGAGCGCACAAAATGGCTTCTCTAAATCCGTTGGGGCCCCAATGGGCTACGTGTGAGCCAACTATACATGTCTATGGATCCTTCCTCGCCGTTTCAGGAAGTCTTGCCAACGTAATGGTAATCTTTATATATACAGTATTCGATTACTTCATATTTTACAAACATACCTCAGCACCTCATGCACATGGACATTCCAGTTCGTAGGTTACTTACTTATATGCACGGCCTACTTCCACAGAACAGCACTTGAAAACAGAGACCGTCATGTGCAAGGTGAACTTAAGTCATACTTTTGATGTTGGAGTGTGTGTGTGTGTGTGTGTGTGTGTGTGTGTGTGTGTGTGTGTGTGTGTGTGTGCTTAAGTCTGTAAGTCTGTGTGTCTGTGTGAGTGTGTCTGTGTTAGAGAGGGGTGCCGTGAGGAAAAAAAAAAGGGGGGGAGAGGTACTTAGCTAGGGTTAACATGCTTTAAGGTGATAACCTTTGTGCCCTGGCTTTGATCTTATCAAGTGGTGACGGTCGAAGTGCTGGAAAGCAGCAAATTTGTTGAAACATTTTCTTATCTATAAAATGACCTGACGTAATACCAGTAGGAAATGATGTCTCATTTAGATATTTGATCTCGCGTCTCATCAAAGGTTATTGATGCTGAGAGGTATTTTCTGTGAAGTCATAGTTTTGTGTGCGTGATCGTGTGTGTGTGTGTGTGTGTGTGTGTGTGTGTGTGTGTGTGGTGTGTGTGTGTGTGTGTGTGTGTGTGTGTGTGTGTGTGTGTGTGTGTGCATGCGTGCGTATGTGTTTGCTGCCGGCAACTCTGAAGTTGACGTCGTCATACTTCTAGAAAAAAATCTTCTTAGAACCCTCTTCTATAATTATTAGGCATTCAGGCAGGACCGTAATTTCCATCTCCTCAGCCCCCGTGATGCCAGGGGGTCTCCAGGGTCGACCAGAGGCGGGGGCAAAGAATGGATGAGATAAAAGGGATACGGGGGAAAGAAAGAAAGAAAGAAAGAAAGAAAGAAAGAAAGAAAGAAAGAAAGAAAAAATTGGTGGGGGGAGGGCATTGTGAGAGTTGCGGGGATAGAGGAGGAGGGGTCGGGGGGGAGGGTGACAGTTATGGCCATGTCGTGCCGGGCTCTTTAGCATCAGCTTCTATAGATAATGGATTATGCGGATTGCGAATGAGCGGACGTACAATTTCATTTGCTTCCTTTTCCAATGTCGTGTAGATTCAAGAAATAAACAAAGAGCCCACTCTGATTGTCACGAAGTTTGTGTTAGGGGGCTCAGCAGGCTTTGATTTATAGTTTCTCTTTTTTCATGTTGTGATTGATTCCCTGATATAGAATAGCTTGCTTTTGCTTATCTATTGAAGATGAAATGTAGCTCCGATGGCTGGTGAAAAAGAGTGAAGGTATTTAGGAGAGCGATAACTGCCTTATTATGCACCTACCCCTTCTCATTCACTACACAAATAACAAACACATACACATACACACAAACAGACACATACACACACACACACACAAAAACACACACATACACACACACACACACACACACTCACTCACACATACATACACAAATACATACACAGATATACATTTACACTCACACACACACACACACACACACACACACACACACACACACACCACACACAGAAATATTACACACTCACGCACACTCCCACGTCCACATCCAGCATCCACGTCTCAGTCAAGCTTCTTTTCTTCTTGTCTCAATAGTTATCAATCTACATTCATTATTAACGTCGGCACCGCTTAAATGCAACATATTTCAGATAACATAATAATAACGTATCCTTGACATGAAGGCATCACATAATCGCAATTCCTTCTAACAGCAACTATTTTCCTCTGCTCCAGAGGAGTTACCTTTGAGCGGAGTCGATCGTAATCAAAATCAGTTACGCTGGCTCTAGAGAGAGAAGCCACCGCTAAGGCGGGTGCAGGGAAGGCAACATTCAAGAGCAGGTTCACCGATAACTATTGATTTGACAAATCTCCCTTGCGCCAATCAGAGTGTCTGGGAGTGCTGTGATTGATAGGGAACATAAGAATTTACATGGAGAAGGAATGGAGAAGAAAGAAGGGAAGAGAGAAAAGAAGGAAGAAAAAAAAAGAAAGATGCAGTGCATACAGGCGAAGGGTTAGACGGTAATCAGAGAAATTCCGTCAGCATAAAGCAACCAAAATAGATCCACTGAGGGGGAGTGTTGGTTGTTCAAGGCAGACAGTTATAGAGAGAGAGAGAGAGAGAGAGAGAGAGAGAGAGAGAGAGAGAGAGAGACAGAGACAGAGACACAGAGACAGAGACAGAGACAGAGAGAGAGGAAGAAAAACAGGAAAATGTCAGGGCTGTTTTTCAGTGAATGAAAGCGTAGCCTTAAAGAAGCATTTTAAAACAGCTAAATTCAGAATGAAAGTTTATTCCTCCTCTATGAAAGCTCAGCCTGTGAGTACACATTACTTCACCCAGTCGTGAGGGACATTAAAATATCTTTTAAAACCCTTTTTTTTTT
>JAWQUT010000441.1:137210-146544 GCA_033807755.1 Ellobium chinense | reverse complement strand
GGGGGGGTCATGAAATCAGTCCACATCTCCGTTTATAACTGCATCAGCTGGCAATAAAGAAAAAAAAAAGTACGCTGGCATTTGACATGCATATATATTGAAAGACAGAAGAGAGCCCGAAGACACTAAATTCCAAAAATATTCAAGGTCTGGTAAAATTTTATAACCACAAATCATTTACGCTTAGAGATGCCTTAAAGGCTATGTGAAGTCAACTTTTTCAATCATCCATGCGCGTGTTTGTTGATGTTACCTGGCATATACTGGATTCCACCTGCTATTCAGAGATTCCCGGGGTGTGAGTTGGTTTTTTTGATGGTATTTATAGTCTCTGGACGTGGTTGCCCTATTTAAAATTTTCCGAATAAACGAACGATAATTTCTCTTGATGAACAACATTATTATCGGGGATGAATTTTATGTCAGGGATTTCCTAAATTTAGAAAGTATTTTTATTTCAAGATGTGCGCCTTTAACGACAGTGAATGAGTTAAATAACTGGATCATTAAATTTATCCTTCGTTGTCAGGTAAGCAAAAAAAATGGATAAACCCTCGTATAAGATGATTCATAATATACTGGCGTTTGAGGGATAGACTATGTTTGGTCATGTGAGGGGTTTACAAATTCAGATAGACCGGTAGACTAGAGGCAACGTGCAAAGACGAGTGATCCTTTGAAAATAAGCTGCCTTACATCAGCTGTAATGTTTCTCAAACTTCCGGTGAGTATGCACGGGCTATTAACTCTTCTGGTGCATGGAGGGTTAATAATTTGTGTGGCGTAGTCCTGCGCACTGGCTAGTGACAGGAACCAGCGGTTCTCAAGTTACACTGAAGAGCCTGTCCTTCGTACAGATGGTGTATAAAAAATCTTACAGCATGAAACCACACCGCAAAAGTGATCAAATTCAGTCCTGAATTTGGCAAAATACTATTGTTGCAGGCAGTGTTTCCTGGTGGCTTTAGCGGATTTCATTTGTATGGACCTGTGGTCCGCAAAAGAATGTCGAATTTTTAACCCCTTTTCATCTAAAGTAAAACTGTGATAAAACTAAATAAAGGAACCCCCCCCCCTCCTCTTGTAAACAGTGCGTAATTCCACATGGTGGAACCAGACCTGCAGACTGGCCTTGGCCATTTCAGAACATTCCTATGGTTCCAGGAGAATTCTATTAAATGGCTTAAATTTAGAGGCATTAATGATTTGGCTCCTGTAACCTTTGGTCCCATTTTCCGACTTGTCCTAAAAGAGCCAGGGAGGGAACTGATATCTCGGTTGCTATTCAGTCCTCGAATGATCGGCGATTTCTGTAACCTCTTTGACCCAGTTGGGATATAGGAGAATTTGTCTATGTCCATCTATTCTCATAGTCAGGAGTCCAAGGGAAGCAATTTGGACAAAATGGTCCATGATTGTGGCCTTCTTGGTGCCCTAAATCTAGGTCAGGCGTCTTCGATTTCCGACGAGATTACTAATAATTAGGTCAGGTTTGAGTACAGCCGACTGCCACTTCTTAATGGCAACTTTACGGGAGCTAGGCAAATATTGTGAATAAACGAAGGGGAGGCAATAAACGGCGGTTTTTTGTGGTTGAATCTATAAACAGACCATCACTTAACTTTCCCTTCTCACTTTTTTCCATTTCTTGCAGTTTATGTGTTGAGATTATAATTACCACTGGCCTAGAGCCTAATAAAGACTTTGAATTGAATCGTTTTCCGAAACTGCGATAACTGCGTATGCTGAAAATAAGACCGCTAGAGCTGTGAGATGTATCGGTCAGTTCCATCAAAATAAATCATAGGAAATCTTAAAATATAACAGAACTTCAAGAACTCAAATTTGTCGGGGCTGGTTAAACAATTCAAGAGTTTGAAGTGTTGAAGTTCAGAGTATAATTTCAATTAAATAATGATAATAATAATCATATTTTAATGTAATAATAATAATGCTATTTATAAATCCAATATCCACGTAGCTCCACGTATATACTAATATAGAGCAAGGGACCAAAGCTCTCCGGTGAGTAGTGAGGGATTCGAAGTAATAGATGATGATGATGATGATGATGATGATGATGATGATGATGATGAAGATGATAGTAATAATAATGATAATAGTAACAATAATAAAGATCATCAATATAGCGTTTTTTGCAGTAAGGCTCAAAGCTTTTTACATTCACTCAAATACACACAAAGACACTCACACCAACACATATATGTACACACACGCACACCCATACACACAGATATTATGGTCTAAATATATGTGAACCATTTAGAAACCAAATGTGAAATTACCAAGCTGCATGGTTCAACTATATGCAAAACCGAAATACTTTTCATCTCTGAGCCCCATTCCCCTTTAAGCGAGGAGTGTGATATCAGTGGCTTGCCATTAATGTGGAGTGGCTTGCGTGTATGTAGGTTGTAAGATGGATGTTTAGGGAATTCGTTATTATGTCATTGTGCTCTGTTCAGTGAGCACTGAGCTGGTGTCTCTTTACGACGTGAGCTGTGATAGATTAAACCCAACCTAATGATCAGTTACGAATTTCTTTTTTTGTGGGGTTTTCCAGCAAGATTTTGCGTGGGTTATATAGGCAAAGGGAAGACGAAGAAGGATTAAAATGGAATTGTGCGGGAGGGCAGGCTTGAGGTTCGCAAATAGACCGTTAGACAGATAGGCAGACGAACAGGTTGACAAATGAGCAGGGAGGCAGGCAGGCAGGCAGGCAGATAGTTAGACATGTTGGCAAGCATGAGGGTAACTGTAGACAGTCAGACAGGTTAAAGGGTATAATTGAGGAGATACGGAATAATCACTCAAGACCAACTCGCTTATACCGATTCCTCCCTCGCAATGCACTTAAAAAAGAGAATAAGGAATGTGGCACCTGATCTCCGGCAAAGGCTGTTTTGTGATGTTACTTAAGAGAGTGAAAGAGAGATAGAGGGCAGAAGATCGATAGAGAGGCAGAGAGAGAGAGAGAGAGACAGAGAGAGAGAGAGAGAGGGAGAAAGAGAAAGAGAGAGAGGTGTCTGTTCGTGTTTTTAGAGAGATTATTTTTACGATGGCAATGGTTTCCACGACCTTTATTTTCTCTCCACGAGATAGCGTGTGGAACTGAAACTAAGACAAACACAAATAAACATAAAAACGAAAAAAAAAAAACAACACCGTGTGTACATACTTACTGGGGTCAACGTGACCGTTTAAAAATACAAAGGTGAAAATATAACATCGCTACAGTTGTGTGGGCAACATATTTTGCCTGGATTCACTATTACAAATGTAGACAGATGCGTGTTATTCGGTCATACAAACGTGTCAACATAATTAATTCAGTGGTAATTTGATGCACTTTACGAGGTCTGTAATTTGATACATGAGTTCTCTCCCATCATTTTCTTTGTCGTTTCCATGGCTTTCACACCTGCCAGCGTTCGTAACGACGAAGCCATAACATGAAAAAAAAAATCATGGGCGTTGCCTCTATTACCATAAGTCTGCAGGTAGTTTACTTAACCCTTCACTGGAGAAAGAACTGTTACTGTTTGACTTTTCCACAGAAGAGCTCTCATGCGAAAAGTCAAGCTGCAACCGTGATAGTTTGCATCGCTGCCCAGCTAGTCAACAAACATTGGTGGCAACAACGATGTCTATGACGTTTCTTCTTTTCTGTTCTCTTCATAATTTTTCTTTCTTTCCTATTTTCACTAAAGCCTTCTTCGTTCTTCTTTATATAATTTGTTTTTCGAGCTTTCGTCTTTCTGGCTACTGAATGAAGTCTGGTTACAAAAAAAAAAAAAAATGACTTTCGTGGTGGCCAAGTAGATATACAGCAAGAAATTAAGAAACTGGAGGTTATGGGTTCGAATCCCTCTTGAGGCGAAAGTCAACAGGAGCACAATCGGGAGTCGTGACAAAAGGGTATTCCAGCTTTTTCAGAGCGTCAGGAAGTCAAAGGTCAGAGCCCACTGCTAGACAGGAGCCTTCTGCCTCTTTGCTCTCCGAGTAGGAGAGCTTCTGTTTTCTTTCGTACTTTTTTCTTTCTCGCTACTTACTGAAGTCTAGTTACAGAATATGAAATAATGCGTGAAACTAGAATTCTAAAAAAACCTATACTGTCACGGGCAAAATCTCTATATAAGAGCTTGTACATTAACGATTGGCCCTCGTATCATCGTTAGAATTACATTAGTGCAATGATACTGAATGCTCCCTAAGTAATGTTTATCATGCAGTGTTAATGAAAATCTTACGGTGGTAAGAAATCTCATCGGTAATGCGGAACCAATCTTGAAAATATATCGAGGTGAATGAATGCTCCTTAAGTAATGTTCATCATACAGTGTTAACGAAATTTTTACGGTGGTAAGAAATCTCATCGTTAATGCACAACCAATCTTGAAAATATATCGAGGTGGGTAACGATATTTTTTTCTTTGTGATACGCATCCCTTCTACAAACATGTAAACTGCCAGCGAGCAACATTTTCGAACTCTATACCGGCGGTTGAAGCCGCAATATTTATTTACGTTATGTGACGTCAAAGCTCTAATAACACTGTGCCGCCATATTGACCAGATTTTTTAAGCGCGCTCCCGCTGCGCAGCGTATTACTATGCAACATTAATTTTGCCTTGACTGCCCTCAGATTATCTGGCAACTGATGCAGGTTGCCGGCTGCAAAAACATCTGGCTCGGCTGTCTCGCATGTTTACGCAAAGCTGTTTGTTTATAGATTTGTTGGCTCATGGGTATAAAATCTGCAAACTGCAGATAACAGATGTCTCTTTTTTTTTTTAGGTCGATAACTATTTACTGCTTTATATAATACTTCAGTAACTTTTAATATGTTAGTTTGTATGAATATCCTGACATTTAATCTTAGTCTTGCAACTATTAATTTACTTTTTGTTGTGAGCAGTGATAATTGTTATTTCGATCACGTATTTCAACATGCCGCTTTGATCAGTTGTCTGTATCTGCAGCCAGCCCAGAATAGCCTGAGGGATTCCTATTTTGGTTTATAGTACTTGACATCCTTTTTTATGTCTGGAATGCACATATGACGCAGTTTTCTCAATAAGACAGTATGCTGTGTGTGTGAGGGCAGACAATGATGGTTGTTTTATTGGGAGTTTTTTATGAAGCTATGCCCTGTTGCAAGAGCTTGTCTTAATCTGTAAAAAAAAAAGTATCCTGTTCTGGAGTTTCCTCATATCATATTTAATATCGAGAGATTTGTAAAGTGCCGACCAATGATTTCGTTCCGTATAATGAGTTCAAGATTAGTCATTAAAACATCCTTTTTAAATCTTTTACCTGGATAGAGATCCACAAAAACATTTAATATTTTTTTTTTTTAGAAATAGATAAAGAGGTAAGGTGTCTCAATTTTTTATCGTTGAGAAATCATTTCACGGCTTAAAAGATAAAAAAGACATTCCAACATAATTACAGTGAAAAAAGTGAGGGCACAATGTCACCCAATATGAAATAAAAAATAACTGGCACACCTACATTAACTTGTCTGGATCAATTTTCTTTTTTTTTTGTTTGAGCCACGATATCGAAGCTTATCACGAATATACTCCAACTACATTCTACAGAAACTAAAAATACGCGTACCACGAAATGTACTTGTAATATAGTATTAGCTATGGCATTAGTTATGTGTGCATAACGTCACTTGACGCAACAATTCAGTAAACATCATTTGGGTATTTCCAAAAGCGGGAGCGTCACCGTGACGTCATCGGTAAAGCTGGGCCAAATATTCTAAACTCGTGTGACGTCCGCGAAACAATTCCAGTAACAGCGACCCTATATCCAAAATCGATTCCTAAAGAGTGGTATCTGTCTAGCACTAAACGACTTCCACATCAGCTGAACATCCCTGTCAGCTGATTGGTTTGCCAAAATTCGAGGGATGCCTACACAAAAAAAACAATGTATCATTATGTAAACTATATGAAAGAGATAACGTCTCAGCGCAGGCACCCTTTGTATCGACCACATAAGAGGAAATCCTCACTACAAAGAATCCCTCTGATAAAAGAACTAACAAAGCTACTAGACATTTACTTAGGCATAATTATCTATACAAACAGATAAAGCAAAAATGTAATTTTTAATTGAAGGATGTGATTTAGTGAATTTTACAAACAATTAGATCTCCATTTGAAGAACGTTCAATGAGAGAAATGACAATCTATTGCTCCATGATATAATGACAAGATTTTAATAAAGGTTGATATATCTCCAAGTAGTGGGGATAAGTCTGCAGTGCTATGCAAAACACAGTAAGATGCTCAAACGTTACATTATACAGTATTTCATCCTTGCAGGACAGATGTATTAGAATGCAATTGCGTCACACAGATAATGAGACACCTCCGTTGTATAGAGATGTCCTGACTGGTCCCAGCGACTCATCGCTGTTGCATATTCCAGGAGATCTTAAGGTCTTAACTCAATTGTTAGATGTTAAGAGCGGCCTGACCTATGTATGACAATAATATCGGATTTGGGCGTTGACCCTTGGGCCCAGAGGTTAGCAACCTATGATCGGATGGTTCCATAATTTACACTCACCATGATTGGAGTCTATCGGCTTGTCCGCGCTGTCCATTGTCTTATCTAATCTGATTACGTTCTTAACCTTTCATATTTCGATGACACATTAGGATGCCAGTATCAGACATCTCTTACATTCAGGTCATACTTCTTACTGCGACATGGCTTTAGAATGAATGGATATTTAAGCAACGTCAGCTGACTATCATCGGCTCTAAATTGAATTAAGGGGTAACATTATGTATCATTATACCATCCAACCAGAAAAAAAAAACAACGACCCTGGTCTTTTATCTAGCGAATTTATGTGCTGTGTTGTTTGGAAGTCTCTGAAAAAAGGAAAAAGCAACAGCTCGAGGATACTCTTAATACCGTCACATGTGAAGCAGCGTGGCTGAACGGTAAGGCGTTGGACTCAAGATCTAAAGGTCGTTGGTTCGATTCCCGACCACGGTCATGTTGTAAGTGCCTTGAGACAGCATTTCATTCATACATTTCTCAGTCCAACCGTTTGTAAAATGGGTACCTGACTATAGGCAACAGAAGATATTGTCAGAATGCTAGTGATAAGCGCCTCTAAATGGCAGCGGCATAGTATGCTCCCCAGGGAGCTGTGAGAGTGATCAAGCCTGCTGGGGTAAAAATAGTGAGAAGTGGCGTGAGCGGGCATTAGCCTGGATACGAGACTTATAAACTGCATGATTATTATTATTATTATTATTACATGTTCAACCACACAACCCGCAAGGTAACTTGTACCATCCAAAATCTAAATCGTGAAGCAACGCAAATAAAGATGAAAACAGGACCAAACTAGGTGAGCATTTATCTACATTTCTCTCCCTTAGGGCTTAGGAAGCATAGGTTTGTAGCAATAACATATACAGTATTTTATAAGCTTGTAGGAATTCAAGCTCGTAGTAGTATGAGGCTGACCCAGGTCTAGTTCCACATATTTACGACAAAGGCAGTCATCACTAGAAACTTCGGTTATACGTGAATATTATTGAGCAAAACAAAAAAGAGTGGGTGTTATAAAAATGATCTCGTCATTTTACTCTATCATGCACTAAAGTTGAATGACTATGGAGTCTGATATTGATCGCGTCAGTTGATATTTGCTTAGTACACAACAGTAACTGGATATGTTGACATTAGTGAAGTTTAGCACTGACATAATAGTAATTTTGAAATGTCACTCCCACCACTGTTAGTGAATACTAGACTGCGTAGATAAGATCATGTCCTAACTACTGTCATCTCAAGCCTATTTGCTTCCAAGAACTTTTTTCGATAATTGCGTAAAATTGACTTGTTCTCATTCACACATACCCACGTGTAAAGAATTCCATATCACTTATCTTGTAATTTTGCCTTATACCGGCTGGCCCCAAGCATGTTTACTTAAATCATAATTCAATCATTTCAAAAATTAAAAAACAAAATTGGAATGAACATTTAAGCATATTAACAAACAAATATAGTCCATATTTTTGACAGCTTTTATTGATCTAGGTTCCATATTTGTATCAGACCGATTAAATAAAACTACGTGCAAGAAAATGACGGGCTAATGTCAATGCACTAGCTGCACTCTCGATATATTATTACTAGACATATGCTTTTCATCTTCATCTGTGACACAACAATAACACCTACATGTTTGATAACTGCATCTGACGCAGATAACATATGTCTGTTAATATGTGCTACACTTCAAGTGCAAAAGATCAGCATCAATACAGTTATTAATCTTTCATACTAATGGGAGGGGAAAATCGAGATTAACCCTGGTTGGGGTGAATGAATCTTTGGCGTCATGAGGCAACGACCGCCAAGTTGTGAAGTGATGAGACCCGTTTACATGCCATAGATCTAGATCATGATCGTATTTAAATATACTGAAACATTCTAGGAAGAGTGCAGCAGAGTGGAAGGAGGGGAGTGTTGGGGGTTGGGGGGGGAGGGGGGAGGAGGACAAAGAGAAGGAGAAAAGAGAAATGATGAATCAGCTATGACCCTAGATGTCTGCCGATACTGTCTCCGACATACAAGATCCAGCAATGGCGAATGTAGCACTCTGGCCAGACCTAGATCAAAATCTAGATCTACTGTGTGAAACTGTCAACTCCAAAACATGAACTTGAACAGCATCGTTTTCAAAGATCGTGCAGTCTGGATATGATAAAGTCTTCGTCCCGACACGTTAACATTGAAGAGCTACGGAACACGGCTTTCGTCTAGACTCTGTGGCGCAAAATAATCGTTTCTTCAGATTTGAAGAAATGGTGGTTTAGCAAGGAATAATTGCAGGGAAAATTTTAAACCAAAAAAAAAAAAAAAAGGAAAAAACTGGAGCAGCTTTGAGTCGACGAAATGGGGCTTGTGTGGAAATATAGAGGGACTTTCCGACCTAGTGTTGATGTTAGGCATAGGTAAATAATAATAATGCCATTCATAAGTCTCGTATCCAGGGTTATGCCCGCTCAAGCGATTTCACACTATTATTACCCCAGCAGACCAGGTATCTCTAGAACTTTCTCAACTCCTGGGGAGCATACAGTGTCGTTGCCATGTACTGGCACTCATCGCTAGCATTCTGACAGTATTTTCCACTGCCTATAGCCAGGTACCAATTTTACAGACGGGTGGACTGAGGAAAATGTGAATAAACTCTTTTCCAAGGCATTTACACCATGACCATGGTCGGGAATCGAATCCATGACTTTTAGATCTTGAATC
>JAWQUT010000441.1:129710-134710 GCA_033807755.1 Ellobium chinense | reverse complement strand
AATGGCCTTTGGTTGAGGACGGGGGCGGGGAAGCTTGTGGTGTGTGTGAGAGTCTTGTGCTTAGCGCTATGACTGCTAGTCTTCTGTTCGGCTTCGGGAAAGACCCCGGCCACTAAGCCACTTTGTTTGGAGTGGCGGCGTGGTCGTGTATAGACGTCTACCTGATTCCAAACTGACGGCAAGGCGATGGGTGCCGACGCAGAGGTCGCGGGTTCGATTCCCACCGCATCACTTTCTTTCCTTCTTCCATTTTCTCTCTGCATTTGTCTTCTTGAGCACGTCCCTCTTTATCCTACCTTGTGTGAGCATCTGTTTGCGTCTGCTCACTCCTTACTTTTATTCCCGTATCTAACAGCAGAGAACATATTTCGGTGGCTTAATAAGACTTTAGACTTCAAATAAGACTTTAGAACCTGAAACACATCTCCTACTTCTAGCACCTTTTGTTGTTGATGATGGTGGCGATGGTGGTTGTGGTGGCGGTATTAGCTACATATCAGAAGAAGGGCATTGGCTTCAAAGGATTTTTCTGTGAGTTTTGTCAACCTGCATTGATCATTAAAGCACTCTTGAAAATTAGGGGTATGTTGTACTAAGCTTTCGAGACAGATCATACCCCCACCCCCTCAAATTCCCACCCACCCCCACATTTGTAAGTCCTATCGACGCCCCTGTTGCACTGAGTTCGTGACCTGTCTGTAAGATTAGTATGGACAGTAATGTATTCCCTCATATAGTCTAGCTCTGATCCAGTCCAAAGCTTGAAGATGGGCAAGTCACTCTATCAGTATCATCTTGGGATTTTCTCCCTTTGATCCCTGAGCGTGACACAAACTATGCAACAGGGTAATACTCCAGCTATGATTGTATGAGGCCATAGTTGGCTAGACTATACTAAACTGCAATCCGTTTAATTGCCCTTTTCGTTTAATGGCAACATTTGTTTGATACGGTACATATCTCTACTACTGTAAGAAAAAAAATCCGAAACAACCAGCCACCAATAGAGGCAAAAAAACGCATGGATGCCAGCCTTGTGTTTGATCAGAATTTTACAGTCCACCGATTCTACCAATAGGCGACCACAAGGTGGCTTGCCATCCTCCGTGACCACTCTTAAAGTATAGCTATCATGACTTAAATTATGTGTTACATGGCACAGTACTGTACACAGCACTGCCTAAGGGGAAAAATACAGATGGATTTATCTTTACCTTTTTTATTATTACGGTTATTACTGTATTATCGATTTGCCTATAATATCGATAAAACAGTCGAGACGAAAGCTCCGAATCAGTGACGTCAAAGCGCTGATGGAGACATTACGTCTGAATATGACGACAATTCTGACCCTGAGTACTGAACTCAAGTAGACCTTTTATTCCACGAATAGAAAACAGCTTATCTTTCGAAACGATGCCTCTATGGGTCGTGAAAGACTGGGCATCGCAGTTTTGCTTTTGTTGTTGTTTTTTAGCTGTGGACACGATTGTGTCCGTCTAGAGATTGTGAAAAAAAGCAAGGGCCAATTTCGTCCACCATCCAGTATGAACGACGACAGATCATTGACGATATATTGATAATAATAGTAGAAAAATCGATACCTGTGCCAATAGCAAAATTCCTCTGTTGCCACCCTGTTGTGGAAGAATGTATTGGCATCGATTTCGCATTTTCTTATTCTTCCTGCCACAGCAAATGCAACAACATTTGCACCGAAAACAAATATTTCTTGACTTTTTTCTCGAGTTCCCTTTTCTCCTGTTTTTCTCCTCTTCCATCTTACTCCTCATTCTATCTTTCTAACTTCTCCCTGTCCTCATCTTCTTTTCTCTCCTCCATTCCTTTTTTTTCTGTCTTTTTCTCCGTCGCTCCCTTCTATGTCTCATTGCCCTTCCCCATTATTTTCGTTTTACTTTTTTCCTCTCTGTTTCTCCATGTCTCTTCTCTCTCTCCTTTTCCATCTCTCCCTCCACCTCGTCATGCCAGCTAACAGCTTTCCAGCATACCACGATCACCACTTAACCAGGACTCCAGTCCTCCCCTCCCTCCACTTGGCTCAACACTTGTTTTGCTTGAGATAAAGTTTGCGTCAAAACCTAAACTGCGCCGCTATCAATGTAACATCCTTGCAGATCAAAGCACACTTAACATGTCACGTCCTGATATAACGGCATATCCTGATATAACGTAACGTGAAAATAAAGAACAAAAACCATCATTCCAGTGATCTTTGAGAACAAAAATTAACTTTCTTCGTTATGTGCTTTCTTAACAATACAATCTTAAACACATATGTATAAAGAAAATGAACTCAAGATAAGGGTATGGTGCTATGAAATATCTTTAACCTATTTTCTCTTAAAACTCATGAGATATGTTAGACTTATGTTCTGATATAACGTGAAGTGAAAATAAAAATGAAAAATCATTATCCCAGTAATCCTTAGGAACAAAAATGAATTTTCTTCGTTATGCTTATTCTTAACAACTTAATCTTAAACACACCCGTGTTAACAAAAGTGAAATCAAGATAAACATATGGTAACAACTAACAAGACATATGTCCCGATGTAATGCGAAGTGGAATTTTTTTTAAAGTCTTCACCCCAACAGTCTTAAAGAACAAAAATGAACTTTCTTAGTTACGCTTATTCTTAACCAGGGAATGTCATAAATATAAATGAAATTAAGATAAGGAATTATTCTGGAACTGCCATGGAATCTCATTAATCCATTTTCACTCGGATCTCATTAGCGTTAGACTTACATCTTTATAAAGCTGGTGTAACATTAGAGTAAAGCGAAACAATATAACCTCAGAGAGAAAGAATATGCTCTGAATCAAAATGTGTTACAGCATTATAGTCAGGGGAGCGCTTTCACATGGATTAAATCAATATTCATTCAAGACTTGTTCGGAGTGAAAATGTAATATCAAGACTATGCATTTCATGAGCGCGTCATGTTCCTGTCTGGGTCAGGTTGAAAGGCTGTAGAACATAGATCAAGGAGTGCCTGCACAATAAATGACTGACACTAATCACCATGTGAGGTCATACGTCCGAAATAGCTAACAGTAAAATTTAGTTGCTTTGCTTCAGACGTAGGACTTAACGTCGTGATTAGCGATAGTTCCTTAAAGTGCATATGATTTCTGGACTTATCTCTTACATCTTCTTTACAGCACTGCATTTCGCCTATGAATGTGATTTCGATCTGTCTAGGCGTTCTGTTTGTTTCTCTGAGCAAATTTCATTCCAATAATGTAGATATAAATAAGGATACTTTTTTTTTTTAGCTGCTGCATGTTAGCCGAGCGTAAAGGTGTGCCCAGCGTCTAGAACTTAGAACATTTTGGAAACTTTTGCAGTACAACAGAAATGAGAGCTCTATAGTTTCAAACCGTTAATGGGCCTTTTCATCAACGCGTTTTGTCGGAGGAGGATGTGGCAAGAATTAACTCTGGTGTGAGGAACAGGGATACCAGAGAAGCAGACCAATCTAACCCATACAGATTCGCTATCGAGATAATCGCATTTAAAGTTTTGTGTACTTCAGAATTTTCAACAATTGTGGGTTAGACCGGTCTGCTTCTCAGGTATCCATTTGTCGCAGAGCTTCTATTGTAAAAAATATCGATGGACAATGTCCCTCCATGCCCGCATGCAAAAACTCTCAATTTTGTTTTATTCTGCGGGTTAGACCGGTCTGCTTTTCTTGTTTCCAATATAAGTATAGCAAGCACCACTTGCAAGTCAGCGAACTCTGTTCTGGTCCACATGCTTAAAGCTAACTATTACGGTTGCCATCAACTAAAAGAAATAGCTTCATCTATGATCACTTTGGGTCGATGTATATCTACACATCAAGTGAATGAAGGGTTTTTTTCGTACTTGTCAATAAATGAATAGGAAATTCTCTTACTCTGAGAGCGAAGCAACAGAATATCTTCATAGGAAGATACCCCCGTCTAACAAGTCTTAGTGTTTCGGCCCTTTGACTTCCTGACACTCTAAAGGCCACACCTGGGTCATGACTCTCGTGTCCCTCTGTTTTTTGTTGTTGTTGTTGTTGTTTTGTTTTTGTCAAATTCGCCGAAATCTGAGGGAGCACCTTCTTTTGTACATTCTAAAACAAAGAAAAGCATGTCTTCCGGAAGAAAAAANAGGGGGGAGGCATTAACCTATTCAACACTTCGCGTCATGTGATTTCCTCCAATCCTCCAAAGATTCATTAAGTTTATTTGCTATCTCATAAATTTACCTTTACGATTCAGCCAGCCTGTACCGTATTAGCCATGCTCTGAGCATAAGGCATGAGATACTGAATGACAGAGTACTGGATATAGGCGACTTAGTAAACAACCGATTGGTTGTGACTGGTACGCAGAGTTGCCAAGTAAACAAAGATTGGGTGTCGTTTGACCTAGATTAGCCATGTGGCTTTAGATAGATAGATAGATAGATAGATAGATATTATCTTTCGGAACGGCCAATTACAAATCTTCACAGTCTACCCAGCCTCTTTCTCCCCATCTTCCAAGAAAATATCCTACAGACTAACAAATCATAGAAGTGCAAGCTTTGCTTCAATCAATGCAAAAAGCTTCAGTCTGATGACGTCTTCGTAGGTGCCCGCAACAAAGTATCCTCGGACCGTACTGTTAATTGTTATACGGGTAAACAAATTGCGTGGAGAGTTTTGTTTGCCCTAACACAACTCCTCCAGGTGGAAAAGACGTTTGAAGGGTACAAATCAATAGGCAACAACTTTTTACTCCCTGTCTTTGAAATAGAGGGTCTGGAAGGGTCTTTGGTTCGTTTAGTCACAACGTTATTTGGGCGTTAAATGCTGAACACAGGGGCGTCGCGGGGTGTCACGAACTTGAGAGGAAAGGGTGCCGGCGGAGGGGGAAGGAAAAGTTACACTTTTCATGTATTGTATACATGGATATTACAGCAAGAGTGAGCCAATTACCGTATAGCATTTTGTTTGTT
>JAWQUT010000441.1:113646-129649 GCA_033807755.1 Ellobium chinense | reverse complement strand
GGAGGGAGTAGGGAAAATCCCGTGTCCTCTTTCCCCTTCCGGACGCAGATACCTCTGGAACATTAAATGCCTCGTGCGGCTGGCAAGTAAAAAGCCACAAAAAGGTTTCTCAGATATCAAAGTGGGTCTGGGCTAGGATAGATCCTTGAGCCTTCCTCTGGAGGGCTGTTGGAAGCCACTAGAATTCACGTTCATCTCCTATGCAAGAGGGGAAAACGATCCCTTATGTAAACTTGCTCTCGAAGAATCAACACCAAAGACAAACTGTCGGCATAGGACCGATTAAATGTCACTTAAACATCAAAGGAATCACAGTAGAGCGCAGTTTGATTGTTTTGGCTATTACCGCTCTTGTTGTTGTTGTTGTTGTTGTTGTTGTTGTTGTTGTTGTTGCTGTTGCTGCTGCTGTTCTTGCTTTTGTTAGAATTGTTGTTCTGGCTGTTAATGAGGTTGTTGGGTTTCCGTTGTTGGCATTTTTTGTGGTGTTTCTTTGCTGTTCTGCGTATTTTCTTGTTGCATCTGTTGTTGTTGTTGTTGTTGTTGTTGTTGTTGTTGTTGTTGTTGTTGATGCTGTTGAAATGCGGGTGTTTTTTTCATTTTTTCTACCTCCTGTAGTTGTTTCTGTGTTTGACGTTCCTGTTGGTTTTCTTACTTTATTGTTGTTGTAGTAGTAGTAATAGTGGAAATAGTGGAAGTAGTATTAGTATTAGTAACTGTTGTTCTTGTTGGTGTTATTGTTTGTTGTTATTGCTGCTGTTATTGCCGTTGCTGATGTTGATGTTGTTGTTGTTGGTAGTGGTAGTGGTTATGGTGGTGGTGATGATGGTGGTGTTGGAAATATTTTTATGCCTGAAGAAGATCTTTCAAGATTGAAACTTTGCTCCAGCAAATTTACTTTATTCATCTGTGAAAATCAACCTTTTTTACATCTGTTATAAAGTTCTCAATTATTAACATTCTTAAATGATAGCGGTGTCGGTGATGATATTGATGATAGTGTTGCCGTCGTTTAGTTGTTTATTCTTTTTTTTTTTTATGTTGTGACTGTTGTTGGCTTTGCTGCTGATGTAATTACAGTTGCTATCACTTTGTTGAAATCGTTAATTCTGCTGCTGTTGTTAAAAAGGCATAATGTTAACATCGCCATCAGTGCAACGTTTATTTTTTAATCTCGTATTGTCAAGCAATTTATATAATTCAGTACGTTAAAACAAAGAGGTCCATCCGATGCGTTACGGACCTATTAAAATGCATAGTAAACAAAATGCAATTCTACCCAGAATATGCTTTCGAAATATTATTATAATTTTCCCCGAGAGGAACAATAATGTAATAAGAAACACTGAGCAGTTCAAGGTCTTCCACTCACTTCTTTCCACCCCTCCCTTTCCCCACCTCTCTCTCTCTCTCTCTCTNCACCAAAGGCAAACTATCGACACAGGACCGATTAAATGTCACTTAAACATCAAAGGAATCACAGTAAAGCGCAGTTTGATTGTTTTGGCTATTACCGCTCTTGTTGTTGTTGTTGTTGTTGTTGTTGTTGTTGTTGTTGTTGCTGTTGCTGCTGCTGTTCTTGCTTTTGTTAGAATTGTTGTTCTGGCGGTTAATGAGGTTGTTGGGTTTCCGTTGTTGGCATTTTTTGTGGTGTTTCTTTGCTGTTCTGCGTATTTTCTTGTTGCATCTGTTGTTGTTGTTGTTGTTGTTGTTGTTGTTGTTGTTGTTGTTGTTGATGCTGTTGAAATGCGGGTGTTTTTTTCATTTTTTCTACCTCCTGTAGTTGTTTCTGTTTTTGACGTTCCTGTTGGTTTTCTTACTTTATTGTAGTAGTAGTAGTAATAGTGGAAATAGTAGAAGTAGTATTAGTATTAGTATTACTATTAGTATTATAGTAACTGTTGTTCTTGTTGGTGTTATTGTTTGATGTTATTTGCTGCTGTTATTGCCGTTGCTGATGTTGATGTTGTTGTTGTTGTTGGTGGTAGTGGTAATGGTTATGGTGGTGGTGATGATGGCGGTGTTGGAAATATCTTTATGCCTGAAGATCTTTCAAGATTGAAAATTTGCTCCAATAAATTTACTTCATTTACCTGTGAAAATCAACCTTTTTACATCTGTTTTAAAGTTCTCACTTTATAAAATTCTTAAATGATGTTGGTGTCAGTGATGATATTGATGATAGTGTTGCCGTCGTTTAATTGTTTATTCTTTTTCTTTTTTTTTTTTTTATTGTGGCTGTTGTTGACTTTGCTGCTAATGTAATTACAGTTGCTATCACTTTGTTGACATCGTTAATTCTGTTGCTGTTGTTAAAAAGGCATAATGTTAACATCGCCATCAGTGCAACGTTTATTTAATCTCGTACTGTCAAGCAATTTATATAATTCAATACGTTAAAACAAAGAGGTCCATCCGATGCGTTACGGACCTATTAAAATGCATAGTAAACAAAATGCAATTCTACCCAGAATATGCTTTCGAAATATTATTATAATTTTCCCCGAGAGGAACAATAATGTAATAAGAAACACTGAGCAGTTCAAGGTCTTCCACTGACTTCTTTCCACCCCTCCCTTTCCCCACCTCTCTCTCTCTCTCTCTCTCTCTCTCTCTCTCTCTCTCTCTCTCTCTCTCTCTATCTCGTTCTTTCTCTTCCTCACATATACACACAGATACATACACACAAAGAGCGAGAGAGAGAGAGAGAGAGAGATAAAAACAAAGAGAGAGAGAAAGAGAGAGAAACACACACACACACACACACACACACACACACACACACACACACACACACACACACACAAACACACACACAATGGCAGTTCGAAATGTCTTAGTGCATTACTGTTTAACTTCCTATAGAGATTGTTGTTAACACAAAAGCCAAATGTGTGAATAAGCCCGGATTCACCATTATGGACCAACATCCATTCAGTTGTTGTTTTCCACCACTCAGGTCAAAAGTATCTAAAGAAATTGGGTGTATCGAATTATTGATTATTTTATGTCAAAATGTATATCGATCTCACTTTCTGAGCCATTTAATGGAGAAAGATGGCAGCATTAGGAATACGATACCTGTCAACAAAAAATCTAAGAAGTTGAACCTACCCCCCAGCCTCCTGCTGAGGCATTAAAGGTTCATGGAGTGTAAATTTGTGAAACACGTTCAGTAAAACAATACATCATTTTCTCTTGCTTTAACCCCTTCGGTACCATTTCATTAACCCCTTCGGTACCATTTCATACAACGGTCATAATATGTGAGTGACATTTTCGTTTGCGGACTATTCTTTTTGTATTACTTAAGATACTATGGCTCTCAATCGATGCTAGAGGCAACTCAAGTTTCCCAGAGAAATCTGAGAATAATACTCGTAGAACTGAATCAATGGGCCTTTCAAGATATTGCTTGTTACCTTGATCCCATGTGAGAAACGGCGTTTCTTTCACAGGTGCGGACATTTGACCTTCGCGCCCAGGTGATAACTAGGTCAGTTTGATTGTTGATGTTCTTCACATTTTTCAAATGAAAGGAGTTAAAATACCCCCCTCTTCCCCCCCCCCCCCNCCCCCCCCCCACACACACATACACCCTCCAGTGCACAAAGAAACTCAACTTCGCAGATATCTACCAAGAATGGTGTTTTCACGATCTGATCATTGATGGGCGATTTCGTGAAATATATGTCTAATTGTCTAGTTTTCTTGTAGCTGGATATTTGGGAAGCGGCTTTTCTTTTTCTAAAGCTGAGTATGTCGTATATACTATTCGAGGCGACACTTTGGCAAGCAGGTGGAATTATGTTGATCACCCAAGACATGAAAACACAAACGATGTCTTTTGGGAGGGGAGGTGGGGGGGGAGATCCCGAACACCCACACTCTATAATGTTTAGATGAAATAGAAATGTTAAAAAAATAAACCAGTAGTCTACTATGTATTATAAAGTAACAAAAAAAAAAATCGATGAATTTTTCAGGAGGAATGTCCTCCTTAGCATCAAAATTAGTCAAGTTTACAAAATGAAAAGAGAAAGTGCAAACAAAAATTAGCAGAAAAAAAAATAAATATGAATGAAACTCACGGTGGCTTTGAGAGGACATGTACTGAACATGTGACGTATTGGTACGTATATGTCACTAGTTCCCTGCTTTCCAAAATGAAAAGGTACTTTAGGGTACAGATTGGATGTGTGTGTGTATGTGTGTGTATGTGTGTGTGTGTGTGTGNTGTGTGTGTGTGTGTGTGTGTGTGTGTGTGTGTGTGTGTGTGTGTGTATGTGTGTGTTTGTGTGTATGTGTGTGTGTGCTTGTGTGTGTATGTGTGCGTATATGTGCGTGCGTGCGCGCATTCTCGTGTGCGAGTTCGTGCAAGCGTGTTGTATGTGCAGGCTGGAGTTTGAAGTCCATTAGATGTATTATCAAGATCATTCAATTAAAGAGACAGACTGCATCGAAGAATTATCCTTGGCCAAAAAAAATGGATTAATTCTAACTTTCAATAATTTCTGGTGAGCATGCAAGGAAGGTATGCCATCCTAGATGATACATAAACGTATTTATCTCCCTTCGTGCCTCTCATTTCCGGGGAGTGTTCAGGGTAGGTTAATTCCCTTTATGCACTCGGGTTATCGATGGTTTCTGTTAAAGTCTATGGAGGATAGATTCGTGCCAAACTTTTGCCAGTGAATGAAAGAGCAATATGAGAGGGTTGGGGGAGGAAAGAGGTGCTAAAGTGAAGAGGTAATTACAGATAAAGTAAGAGGCACAGTCGTCATCGCTTAATCAGAATACCACAATCTAGAAAAAGTTGCGATTAAACGAAAGCGGCTAGAAAACAACGCTTTTCGTTTTGGACTGCGCAACTTAGCAGGCATTCTGTTCACTAAAAATTGCCGCGATTAAGCGAAATTACGATTGGGCGGATTGTGATGACACAGAGTCACATGTGTTTCGTTACGGGTCGTTTTACATGAAAACACTCTCTCCATTACAAAAACAAGTTCATAGAGTGTTCAAGTGCCTTAAAAGCATGAATAATAATTGCGCTTTCATTGCATTGAATCCTCCGTGTGAGCCACTTGCAGGTGCTGAGTGCATGCTGAATATTATTATTTTAGCGTGTGAGTTGAGCCGTGAGCAGTTCTTAATGAACGGATGGATGGAGGGATTAAACTGCTCTCATCCTCACATTCCCTCATATTTTTTTTTTCGTTTACTTTTACTTTCCTTTTCATTTTTCTTTCTTTCTTTCTTTTTCTTTCTTTCTTTCTTTCTTTCTTTCTTTCTTTCTTTCTTTCTTTCTTTCTTTCTTTCTTTCTTTCTTTCTTTCTTCCTGTCTTTCTTTCTTTCTTTCTTGCTCTTTTTATTTCTTTCTCACTGTCGTCCTTTTGTTTTTCTTTCTTCCCTTTTTATTTCTCTATTCTTTCTTTCTTTCTTTCTTTTTTCCTCTCTTTCTTTCTCCGTTCTTTCTTCCTTTCCTTCTCTCTTTCTTTCTTTCTTCCTTTCGTTCTCAATTTCTCTCTCTTTCTCTTTCTTTGTTTTCTTTGTCTCTCTCTCTCACTCTCTCTTTCTCTCCGACAGCCGTGTTTAGTTACAAGAATAATTTATCTAACCTAATTACCTAATAACCCTAGTATTACATTTGTATCCAAAGCCAGTTCGATCCTATTCCGACTGTTAGTAGTCTTTGAACCATCTGTGTATCGCAAAGGTATCACATTAACCTATGACCCAATTCTCTGGCGTACATTGTAAACAGGCAGACCTGAGACAAATGGTACCAGAATAGAAAGAGAGTCGACACTATCGAAACTTGAAGGATAATAGTTAAGTATTAAATATTTTGGTATCAAAATCGAACGAGAGGCAACACTATTGAAATGAAAGATAACGGTGAAGTATCACATACTTCGTATCAGAATCGGAAGAAAATTGGCCGTTATATCTATACCTGAAGGATACTGGCTGAGTGTCGCATACTTTGGTATCAGAATCGACGGAGAATTAACACTATCGATACTTAAAGGATAAAGGCTGAGTATCACATAATTTGGTACCAGACTCGAAAGAGACTGGACACTATAATAATATATACCTGAAGGATAATAGCTGAGTATCAAATACTGTGGTAGCAGAATCGAAAAAGAAATGACACTATCGATACTTGAAGATCATGACTGAGTATCACGATACTTAACACCGCTGACTTCCACGGTCATTCTTTCAAGGTCATTGCTTTCGGGTGAACGGGATTTCAACAACATCCATGAGACACTTTGAGAACTTGCATTCTAACGATGGAATCTCTTACCATCGTAAGAATTACAATAACTCTGCACGTTGAACCTTACTAAACGTGCATTTAGCACTGATGTACTAGTGCAATCATCACTGGTGTACTAAATTTCATTCTTACGATTGCAAAAGATCCCATCGTTAATGCGCAAGCTCTCAAACTAATGAGAGGATAAACACGTCAAAAATTGCTGCACTTAAAACATTGCTGACCTTTGTGGGAATTTCTGCTTGTTTAAGCTCTTGTTTCTCTTCCTCAAATATCATTAACGTAACCTTCTCAGTTTCCCCGCCTGCACTAATTTTTTTTGTTCGTTTCCTCTTGTTTTGTTTTGTTTTGTTTTGTTTTTCATAACCAGCTATCACCTCTTTACTTCTCTGATAATTTTTTTTTATTTTAATTTTTATTTGCTTGGCTGGCAATCTCTGTCTGATTTGTTTTATTTTCCTCTCATTCTTCGGCTTTCTCAAGCACTTAGAAGGAACAGAGCAGTTCTCACTTAGGTGTCAACCGGCACGAGCAAGTGTTGGCTTTTGGCGTAGGGATCGCAGCGTCTATTGACATGTCTGAAGCGCAGTTATGAAGTTCTTGGCAATAACAATGAAGAAAGAGAGTGAAGCGCCTGTTCTCTCGTCTCCTTGTCTTGCTTTATCTCAAATTTCCTTTATTTCTTTTTCTAGTGTCCATGTAATGCTTCTACAATTTATTCCGTAGACTTTTTGCCTCTAGCGATTTTTCTGTTCTCTTCATGTAAAATTATTCTGAAATGTGTCTAGTCTATTTCTATCTCGTTCCCCTCAGTGAAGAGTTGATGTTTATTGAAATTATTACCAACCTCTGTTTACCTTAAACTTATTATTC
Organism: Ellobium chinense; assembly: GCA_033807755.1. Lineage (NCBI taxonomy): Eukaryota > Metazoa > Mollusca > Gastropoda > Ellobiida > Ellobiidae > Ellobium > Ellobium chinense. Next base: position 122,487 of record JAWQUT010000441.1, on the reverse strand, counting down.
GCGTTGGTTTAGTATATCAATTTCGCGTCTAATTGCTAATAATGTTTGGATTCACTATCAGGATTTATTTTCACTTTGACATGTAAACAGCATCCAAGGCAACTTTCCATCCAATGGATAATCTTCTCCTCTCTTCTCTGCTCTTCTCTTCCAATCGCCCGTCCGTCCGTCTGTCTGTCTGTCTGTCTGTCTGTCTGTCATGCACCGCCTCTTATCGACCCTTATTCATTTTCGACCAGCTGTCTAAACAATACCTCTTCTGGCAAATTAGTATATTATATTATTACACATATGGCAACTGCAACTCGCACACTCTCCGCAGTAACCTAAGGAGTACACAAACTGGTCAGTCTCATCCAACTGGCAAGGCAGGGGGTCTGGAATACACTGGTAAAACCAAGCAGAGTCAAATCCATTTTGGTCGTTTTTAATTCCATGGGACCCACAGAAGTCGCCACTAGAGAACCTGCGCATTAACGATATTGTCTCTTACCACCGTAAGAATCACATTTAACTCTGAATATTATGCTACTACAGGTGCGTTCAGCATCGATGCGCAGACGTAACTTCTAACGATGGTGAGAGATCCCACCGCTTATGCGAGGGATTAAATTCTATACTTTTCATTGTTTTCTATAACCAGCTTGAACATCCTATAAACACATAATTATGGAATATGTCCCTACTGTTGTGGGTTTTTTTCCCCTTCTGCTTCGGTCAGCTGTAAGAAGTCTCACATTAACACACCCAACAGACAAGAAAGCGAAGATGCATGGTTTGGTTCTAATATCTCGCATGTTAACAAGTTTTATCTTCTAGTTTTGAGCTGTAAGGGGATTCACCCTTATTAGGTAGGGCGTTCAGAGAGGTGAAAGTGCGCAGCATTCTGCACAGTTTAAAGGTTAGGGAACTCACTCGCACTAGATGGTAGATCACTACGTTATTTTGGGGCTTGGGAAATATCCGTGTTACTGTAGATTTGTAGGTTTGAGGTTTTGTGAGGCATAAAGGAGAATTACATAGTTCTATGAATTAGACATAATTTACGCATTGTTCTTCGATTTTTTTTCTTTTTTGCCTCCGAATTTTTTTCGTTGCATAAGCCGACTCCCCTCTATTGGAAACAAGTATAATCAGGCTAAAATCATGCAGTCTTTTTTTTTATTACCTAATAATGGTATACACATTAAGATTCATGTCGTACGACTTAAATCTCATTTTACCTGCCTGCGAGAGATATTTTCAAGTACATGTGAAGTTCCTGGATAAATTCCAGAATATGAAGTAGTATGGAATTTGGGACTATGATATTACACAAAATATGTAGGTTTTTCTGTATTCTGTGTACTCCGACCAAATTGTTGCAGTCAAGTGAAAACTGTTTGCTAACTCTATGCTCAAGGCGTGTCGGGAGGGCTGTCCACGGCCCTGCCCGAAAGCTAGAAATCGCCCCGTGTCATGCAATTTAAACTGTGCAACATTACGCGTGAGAAACGGTGTAGACATGAAAATTGCACCCAAGGTAAAATGCCCTACGGGGAAAATAATCTCTAGGGCGAATGGGCGTTAAGATTACAGACCAGGCGGAGTATTTACTCTCAGACGAAAGTTTGGGTTGGGGTGAGTTCATCCACAGGTAATGTGTCTGTCTGGCGTCTGTCGGAGTGTCTGCCTTCTGTCTGTCTGTGTGTTAAGGGATTGTGTTTTGTTTCCATCCCAATTAGTCTGTTTCTTATCCCTCCACACCTGAGATAAGACATTTGGACAAGTAAGTTTGTTTTCGTGTCCCATTTTCTTCTATCGCTTCGGGATATCCTGATCTCGGGTTTTTGGTTTGTTTTTCTTTTGTTTTTATTTTACTACGTTTTATTTATGATTTTAAAGGAAGGCAGTGGGGCAGTGTGGTCTGTGAGTCGTTCTTAGCAAATGAAGACTGTCAAGTCTAAGGTTTGTGTATTCATTTCATGTACAGGGCGGTTTACGTTGTGGTGCCTTTGCGAAAGACACTTCACTACTATTTGCTCACTCAGCTAAAAGGTGACTTTGGAACTGGGGCGGGAGTGGGGGGAGGGAACTAGAGCGCTGCACTGCGAGGGACTAGCAATGACTTTGTTATATGGTTCATTTGTTGATATGTATTTCCATGTATGATGTGTAGTGTTCTAGATCTATGTGTTTGTTTATGATTCAGATATATGGTGTTGTAGACTTTTTCTCAACGGGGTCAATAAAAGAGCTACTTTCACAGTCATTTTATTGAATTTACATTTTTCTTAGATATTTAAGTCAGCTGGCATATTGGCCGAGAGGTAGAGCGTTTGCCCCTATATGTAAAAGGTCCCAGCTTCAAATCCTATCAGCAGGAAGGGTCTCCTGGAGTATTTTTCATGGTGTTTAAAAAGTACCTTCCGGTCTGCTGCCCAGCGGGGATTCAAGCATTGCCTCTGATATAGCCATATTGTGCTGAAAAGGAATTTTGAAACCTACCTCGAGGTGGGGGAGGTTTGAGTAGATAATATAGATAATAACAAACATGGAGTTATGTGCTCACTTTCCCGCTTTGTTTTTTATAGGGAAAGAACGAGAGAAAGAGAGAAAGAGAGAGAGAGAGAGAGAGAGATAAAAACCGTTTTGATTGGTGAGAAAAAAAAATGGGGCATTGTACGGTAGCTTTATCGACTGTCTAGACAAGAAAGGAAGGCAATTTGNCCCCCCCCCCCCCCAACCCCAATTTCTCCTGGCAAAAGAGTGTACGGTGAGCTCTGTTATCGCTACTTCTCCGTTTTTCTCCCTTTTGCTCTACTGACAAATAGGACTGTCTGGCGAGTGCGGGTTACGTGTCTTTGGGCAAGTAGGGCAGTGCGGACTTCCGTGTTGTTATTGCTTCTATGCTCAGAACCAGGATTAGGCAAAACTGAGATCATATGAATGCAGTTCGTGAAGTTCAGTTCATGTGAACTTGAACTGAGCATAATATCTATTCTTGACGAACTCATGTGGATCTGAACTGGAGCTAATTTGGGTACTTGATCTGAATTTTCTCGTCTGCTTAATTTTCATCTCAATTCCTGCTACCACGAAAGCCACAACAGAAAACCAGTCTCTACAACCAAGGGAAAATGTTCTGATCTGAAACCTACCAGTTTTTATAAAGCTGCCTTAAACTTGATCTTAAGGCTTTTCCCCCTTAGTGAACTGAACATAATCAGGTTTGACTTTTTTGATGAACTTGCCCAATCTTGCTTTGAGCTCACTTAGCGGAACTGGAACCCCCCATCATTATGACAGAGAATACCTACGAAGAAAAGAAACGACTGACGCCATTATGTCAGGGGCATAAGTAAGGAGGTAAGAATACGTTTGCGGGAAGACAGGATGATATCAGTCTAGTGCAACCTAAAGGACAACGAATGCAAGAGATCAGCCAATGTGAACGAGCCATATCGCCTTATTATGACTGGGTGCAAGATATCAATAATGTTTTCAGTTGTTGCAAAGTCGCATAGGGAACGAGTGTTAACGAGCCGCGTGACGTGACCCGTTTGTGCGCCCTATTGTCTGCTTATATCTCCAATGTACTGAAAGTGGATTTTGGGATTTTGAAAAGCGAAATCAGTTTGCACTGTTGGCATATTAGGCCACACATCCCAATCTCAGAACATTATACTTACTGTCTCAAAGCTTATATATATATTTTTATTTTTTTTTTATTTTTTATTTATTTATTCAAATAACCCCTTTATATCGGGGCTGCATCCAAGGAAGATNCACACACACATTTCTTTATTATTTTCAAGCGACAGAACCTTGTGTGTCAAGTGTCTCTTTCCCGTGGCCTATATTAAAATAAAAGTTCAAAGTATTTCTTTGAGCAAATTTATGTTTCTAAAGTAAACTTATTGATTCAATATTTGATGTTAATCTTTGATGCTTGTCATGTATTTAATCTAGTCTGTGCACTTATCAAGCGGAAAGCTGACTAAAGATCATGATAGCGAAAGGTTTGCTTCCACAAACTTTCACATGTTTGTATTCATTCATGATTCCATACCCACTTATTAATCAGATATAATAGCTTTGTCAGCTCGAGTAGACTAGGACTGAACTGTGCCGTCGGCACATTCATTTTTCAGATTTCAACCACAATTTAAGGTTGGGAAATTGGTAGAACGTAGCAGAATAGTCAACGAAGTAAGTAGGTTAACTTTTGTAAAGAAGTCGCTAACCGTGACATTTAAAATAGAAATGAAGAAGAAGGCACGCCCCATTGTTTGTCCCATCAAGCTCTTCAAGTTTTGGCGAGAAATCTGTTTATAGTAGCTAGCCCCATTATAGTAGTTCCCCATTCTCTGTTACTAAAACCTGACCCTTTGACCTAGAACCTCATATACTCGAATAACCCACCCACTCTTTGTTATGCTCAGAGCAGCGCTCGAAGAGAAGAAAGACTCCGCAAGGGCTAATAAGAGCATTTACGACCACCATCACCATATACTGTTGATAAACAACACGAGCCATGAAAGAACAGGACCCAACTATAGTAATGTACATTATAAATAATGTCCAAACTCATTTCTCGGTCGACTAGGTTTATTCTTGCTCACCCTGCTGAGTTCTTGGCAAATCACCTTCTGTAACTGGTCGAGTGGCTTTTTCTACAGGGGCCTCATGAGCACAAGAGATATATGCCTTGAATATCAGTTAGATCACGTGTGCTTTACTGCCCTCACTTTTATAGGCCGTGAGCACAGTAGATCTATGCCCGTTTCATGATTAGATCAAATGAGCACAAGATATCTTTGCTCCTCAGTTTTGGACGTGAAGTTAGATCAAATGGCTTCACTGCTCATTGCCAGCCTATGAGCACAGAGATCTGTGCTCTTCTTATGATTGGAACAAGTGTGCTGTAGTGGCTTTACTAACTTGTAGTCTCATGAACTCAAGAGATTTAACACTCTCCCCCTTTTTTTCCCATCCCCTTTTTTTATCAGGAAAATCAAGTGTGTTAAATTGCTTTCACTTGCAACCATAATGGATCTCAGTCTGTTTTATGGTTGAATTACGTGTGTTCTCAAATAGCTTCATTTATCACAAGGAATATTATAACTTAGTGTGGTTAGATAGATAAAACCACCAGTAACAGCCCCAAGAGCGCAAGAGATAACAATATATGCCCCCTGTATACCATGGTTGAATCACTTGCGTTCTTTCGCCTCCAATTATACGCGCATCCCCTGACAGACGTAATGTTAAGTCTCCGGACGTGTCGAGTAATTTATGTTGGTTATGTAGGTCTCGGCGCATGCTCGGGAGGCTCTTGTTTCCAACATCGTGAGTACCTACCTGTACTGTGTTTACATGACGATGGCTCGCGTGGGGGCGTGAGCGATTCAGACAGTTACGGGCTTGGTATGTTGAACGTACTATGAGCAGCGATGGGCAAGATCGTGTCTGGATTATCCATACTTTCGATATCCAGCGCTTTCGATATCGGTTTAAAAGGGGGAGACAGCATTTCTATTGGGGAGCGAAACATCAGAGTTGTGTTTGTTTGGTCCCTGCAGTTTGACGAAACGGGAGGCCTTAACTCTTCTTTAGCAAGGAAAGTATCAGTCTTTAGGTCAGCTGAACTGGCTGCGACTAATGCGGAAGAGACAAAAAATAATGCGCTGACTTGCAAGTGATGTTTGCTTTACTTATATCTTTGCGTCATTCATTAGCATAGATGTCACCGATGAATCTTACCACATCCTTCACCGACACATTGCAGTTGAAAAGACGTTCCACTGCCAAATATTAAACTGTAGATGGTTGCCATCACATTGCTTTCTTTTCGAATGATCTAGAAATCGTCACATTTCTAGCAAACCTCTAGTAAGTGTGCACCCTCCCTCATTGTGTCTGAAGCACACCAACCCAAAACATAGCCCTATATCTCCTTTGCTTAAAGAAAGGGGTGTGGCTTGCCCTTTCGTCAAGTTGCAGGAACCGAACAAAAGCAGCCCAGAAAGTCTTCAGAGAAAGAGAGCCATTTAGTAATTTACTCTCTTCGCTCTTAAACTTCACAAAGCCTCAAATAGGCCGAGGCCGCATCTACGTTAAACTCGTTCCTTTCCGTCTTTATGTGATACTCACAGGAACATGCCCCATTCTTGGTTCAACCAAGGAATAGGAGGAGAGAGGAAAACAAATGAAGAAGACAAAGAATGTACAAGGCTGTACCTAAAAGATAGTAAGACTGTGAATCAAAGATTCTCAGGTCTGCCTGATACTGATTATCAGAAATAAAACAGAATCGATACTTGCAGCGTGAAGATTTGAGTTTCGCGATCCTTGAAACTCAAGCCAGGTAGCAACCCGACCGTTAGCTGGTTTGTAAACGTAGATCTACTAGAGTACGCGATATCTCAAAAGGTACCGACGCGAGTAATGGCAGGTAGGGGAGATAAGCTGTCTGATTCTCTCACGGCATTGCATCACCTTCCATCACGAACGGACGGTCTGAATGGCGTTCACAAACAACCCCCAGTCTTCAGGTTACAAGGCTGGAAAAGCACTTTCGTTTTGAGGTTCATCTTTCCCACTTTTCACATGCCCTGGCTCTACAGAATATTAGATCCCATAGGACCGAACTCTAGGTTGATGGATAAGAGTGGTCAGTATATGTTAAAGCTCATATGAAACGTTTTTGCTTTTTCTGTTTGTTTTGCCTGGTGATAAGCATGTTGTTTTATTGGTGGCAGGGGTAGGCAAGGAACAGCAGGGGCTTCTGGGCCTAAAGCTGTCAGAAAAGGTGGTCGCAGTCACAAATAACAGCTTATTTCGGAAAATGGCGTAGGCCTTTATGTAAGCGTATTGTCTATTTTCAATGGCCATGCTGAAATTTCAATAGGCTTTAAATGATTTGAACCATTATAAGTACAAAAGCAAAGAAACTGCCCTAAAGCTAAGAACAGGAAAGTAAAAGAGCAAGTAGGTATAAAGCTTTACAAAATCACAGTACACATGTCTGCCGAAACGTGTTTAGTATTGCTATTTCTCTCTTAATACTTTCCTGAGCCATTATAATGAACCGTTACAATAAATGGGGCTGAATGACTGTGAATCATTTGGATCCAAAGGGCAGTTTGGGAATTTACATGGTCTATGTTGTAAAACATGACACCTGTACTTTTATGAATAGGTTATTGGACAATGTATACTAATGTAACACGTTAAAATGTTACCTTTTGANTATATATATATATATATATATATATATATATATATATATATATATATATATATATATATATATATACCAATGTTATATGTAATGACGTAATAATAGTGTGAAGCCGCGTGAGCGAGCATTAGCCTGAATACGAGACTTATAAACCGCATTAGCAGTAGTATTATTTATATCTGTTTTCATTTCAATATCCAGCCATTAAGAGAAATGTGCGATTCAGCGGAGTAGACTTTTTGCTTAACCGACTCTCTCCCTCTTCAAATGAAACCTCCTCGCAGTTGGCGTGCTGGTGGTGGCATGAAAACTTCTTGGTTGAGAAACTTAAGTACAGTCATTGTGAATGACAGAGACAGAAACCTGAAAACAGATCTGCAATCGCTGAATCTGATAAATATTTCAGGCAGTTTTTGTTGCTGAAATTTGCGAGTACACAAAGGGGAGAAATGCGGTTTGGTTAATCTCCTGCTGCAGTTACTGGTTCCCTCAACCCCAGTCCTGCCTCTCTCTATTCCTAGCCTCCAATAATAAAGAAATATTAATTTGACGAACCTTCTACGAGGGCATACCCATAAGGGAGGTATTTAGCAAAAGATGAAAGAAAGAATGTACAGTCTGGAAAAAAATCTACGGTTGCAAGAGGTGTAGATCTTGAACTTTCGAGCATATCAGGTAAGGCTTTTTGGACACCAATAGGCTACATAAAATAGTATTGAGTTTTATTTGTTTTTTGTTGTTGTTGTTTTTTTCAAAGGAAGGTAGATGATTAAATATGCTGACCTCACACACAATACTCAAGGCGTTCAAAAGTGCATAGTTTGGGTGATTATGAAATCATTATGCACTATATTTGTTTCACTAGATTTGGCATCATGTGGTTTGTTGTTTTTTTTTATGCTTCCAAATCTAAAATGATAGCTCAAACATACATTGGTTCATATTCACACTGAGCATTATAAACTGTGGCTGTCTAGTTGTACGATATAATTCATTATTCTTTTCTGAAAAAAAAAATGTTCAGTTTTTTCTGCATAATATCAGATCAAATTTCACGGTCAAAGAGTTTTTCCTTCATTGTCAGGTGAGATATGTCTGTGGATATGTCCTCGTATATTTCGGATCTTACAGGCACAGCATGTTGAGAATGAAACATCCTTAAACTTCAAAGCTTGTAAAACAGTGGGGTGATGCTGGATCTGGAAAACTCAACTAAAGCGACGATGGAAGAATACAGAGCAAAACAAATAGTTCAAAAACTATTAACACACACAGGTAAAGAAATAAACTTCTCGAATATATACAACAGTATTGTTTTCTTCTCCGAATCGAGCAATGTCTGATGTTGAACCAGAGCTTAACGAAGCCCTGGCCTGGCAGTAACTGTGTCACTGTGATCTTCGGAATGCGTCATTCGTTTAAGCACCCAGGGGCGTGCACTAATAATACCTTGTATGGGAAGTCACTATACTTTAACCTGAGGTGGCGACCACTTATATATCAGATGTCTGGTGAGGCGACCACTGCTTCATAGGAGACTATTGGGATTTTCTATGTATTCAACCACAATACACGTCCATAACAAAGTCATGCGCAGTGTCCTAATCCCCCCCCCC
>JAWQUT010000441.1:17241-58070 GCA_033807755.1 Ellobium chinense | reverse complement strand
GGGAGAGAGGGAGAGGGAGAGAGAGAGAGAGAGAGAGAGAGAGAGAGAGAGAGAGAGAGAGAACGGGGTTAGTCTAAGAAAGAAACAAAAAAAAGAACGAAAGAAAGAAAGAAAAGAAAGAAAGAAAGAAAGAAAGAAAGAAAGAAAGAAAGAAAGAAAGAAAGAAAGAAGGAAGGAAGGAAGGAAGGAAAGAAGGAAGGAAGGAAGAAAGGAAGGAAGGAAAACGGGAAGGAAGGAAGGAACGAAAGAAAGAAAACAAGAAAGAGAAAAAAGAAGGAAAGAGTGGAAGAAGTAAAAACCAACAAGAAGAAAGATAAACGCAAAGACGGAAGTAAAGGCAAGATGGAGAGAAGTATAAACTGAAGCTGAGGAAGGTTCTAAGATTGGCTCGGGATTTCCTTTGAGATATAATTCTCATTAAAGAAAGAAAGAAAGAAAGAAAGAAAGAAAGAAAGAAAGAAAGAAAGAAAGAAAGAGTATAGGAAGGAAAGGAAAGATGGATAAACTGATGTTGAGAAAGGCTCTAAGACAGGCTGAGGATTTCCTTTGAGTTATGATTCTTATTTTTGAAACAAAGAAAGGCATTTCTGTCCAATTACACTGGATTATCATTTTCAGTCCAAAGGGCAGAAAGAAAGAGAAGAGGAAGCTAATGATAATTAAGGGGGAAAATACAAGAAAAAATAAAAGCAGAAATGAAGGGTGTTGATCTAAGATGAAGATTTCTCTTTGAGGAAAATATCATCACCTCTTTTCAGTGAGAGGAACGAAAGAAGGAAGTACACGTAGATTTATGATATGAAGAATGATTGATACGACCAACACACCGTTATAGAAAGTAAACACACAAATTCACACACACACACACACACACACACACACACACACACACACACACACACACAAATATATAAACAAACAAACAAACAAACAAACCGGGAAGCTCACGATTCACTCCATCTTAAGACAGCTAAAAGAATCCCAGTCTTTGCTCTAACTTCACAATCTCGACAAGATAACCCAGAGGACATACACAAAAACAGACAAGCAACTAACAAACCCTTAATACTCTCAGATTTTCTGTCTAACTGTCAAAACCGGACCATGACCCCGCAATAGAAAGCTTTTATTTTCAAGGTCGCATCTCTTACGGACTGTTATAGCACTGGTGGCGTTCGTGTATAGCGTCTCTTCATATTACGATCATACTGCATTTTACCAACTAGAATCACAATATAATGTGAATTTCATGTCTAGTTGGTAACCTGTGATACTACAGCACCACCAGAAAATGCCATCATGCGCATGCCCACCTCGACCACAACATTCCTAGGAGATCAGAACTTGAAAACAAAAGCTCTCTAATGGTCAACGGTGGATCAGGGTTTTTTTAAAGCTCGGCATGGAATGAGAGACAATCGGTCAATACCATTAATTTTGCATGAAGATGAGAAAAAAAGAAACATACTAATTACGGATGGCTCCATTTAATAGCAATCCGCATTATAGAAATTCTTCCTTTAATTGCACCATGCTGCAGATAACAATACTTATCAAAGTCTAGTAAGAAAAACAGTTTTACTTCATAGCAATCTCCGCTTAACTGCAACGCTCTGACGCACTCGTGCGACGTTGTTATTAAGCTCTAGGCCTTTTATCCTTATCTTTTAGGATGAGGTTTCTGGGAAACTTCGTGGAGACTTCCAAAAACTCGCGAGAACTGCCGTAAAGCGAAGAAGAGAAATGTTTAAAAAACTATCAGGTAAGTGGCGTTACAATACAAACATACAACACGACGATTGTTTCCACAGATATGCCCCTACTTCAGCAACAACGATAAACACTTATTTTTTTTAAAAACCCTACATGTTTATTGCTATTGCTGAGGAAGGTATATCTAGCGAAACGTTTGTCGTATTGTTGTTTTTTTTTTGTATTTAGAAGGCTTATCTGTTTGTTCTGTTACATCTCGTAAAAACATTACCGTTTATCTTTATGCTTCAACATGTAATACTGTATCTCTGAAGAATGGATATAGCATGAAAGACGATAGACTCTGCTGATTCAGATGAAGTGGGAGCAGGACAAAAGCTGCGAGTAAGCAAAACTATTTGCTGCTTTTTTTTTCGTGCTTTTTTTTTTTTCTTAAAGATGTTGCAGTTTAGCGAAGCAAGAAGTATGCAATTTGCGGTATGCTTTCGTTGATTTCGACAAGAGATGAGGGTTAGAGACGAAGGAGGAAAACGAACACAGCAATATAGCTTGTCATTGATGACCAGTGTTGCCACTGTTGCTACTGTTATTGGTGATGATGATGGTGGTGGTAGTGGTGGTGGTGGTGGTGGTGGTGAGGGTAATGGTGTTAGCTGGGTGGTAGCGGTGGTAGTGATCATCATGATGGTAGTGGTGAGGCATCAGGCATATAAATAAATGATAAATATAAAGCGAAAGACGTTAACACGTTGGACGTTCGGGTCATCTTTATAGGAGAGTTTTGGTCTGTGAGGGTAGCAGTAACAATAATTGCTCAAAGCTATGGAATATACCATGGGCAGTAAATCCCTTCGGCCTTGGAGGGTAGAATGATATGGACGCCGTAACATCACCCTTCCATGGGAACGAGAGCTCCTGACTGCGTCACACATTGCCTATGTAAAAATGCTGGCTGACCGCTTTGATACCAGCTGAGCTAGTCCGTCATAAACTTCTCTCGGTCGGACAAAGCGTGGCGAGTAGAACTGACATCCGCATTGGCCTCAGATATTAATTAGAGTGACCAGATCAGGCTTTCACGCCACGAGGGTTCAGAACAACGCAAGTATAATGAGAGCAGCCAGGGGCGGATTAATAACATAATACTGAGCCTTGAAGCAACAAATTCCGAGAGACGTCTTTAAAGATGGAAAAGTAATGGGGGAAACTTATATTCTTGAGAGGTATAGTGCCACGAGTCCTTGAGAGAAATGGAATCCATTGTGTTTCTGGAAGATATGGGGCACGTGGGTCCTTAAAAGGGAAAAGAGACCGTTTGGGTCCTTGAGAGCGACGGGGTCCTTTAAGTTAGTGAGAGGCATATGACCACGGATCTTTGAGAAAGGGGACCCACTGGATTCCTGACAGAAATGGGGCCCCTATGGATCCGTGAGAGGCATGGGGTTTCTTGAAAGCAATGGGGTCCTGTTGGTTAATGAGAGGCATGTGACCACGGGTCTTTAGAAAGCGTGGATGTTCTATGGGGCATCAGTTCCCTAAGGTCCCTTGGAGGCATGGGGACAATGGTCTTTGAGAGGCGTGGGGCTTCTTCTGATAGGCATAGGGTGGCCCCTTGATATTTAAAAAGCTATGGGACCCTAAAAAAAATAAAATTAATTGTCCTATTGTCTCCCCCCCCCCTTCCTCCCCCGTGGATAACCTTGTCCTTGGGAACGATCGATCGAGCTAAGCAGACGTCTAGCTTAACCAGAGGACCTCGATGAAAAGGGTTTTAGTGAGCACAGCTAGTAAGGCTCTCCGACGGGGAAACGCTAAATATATTATTATCAATCACATTATCCAAGCGAATTTCTCGTCTCGCCGTCTTTAACCCAGATTTAGTCGTAAAACGTGCTCTGCACGAGGTCCTTGAGTGCGGCGGGCTGGATGACAAGGGAGATAAGCCCTACCCAAGAAAGAAACCGCGATGTGGCATGATGGCACGACTACAGAGCAAACGGCAACATAAACGCGTGTAATGCCAATAAAAAAAATGCGCCGTATTCTGTCGCTGACGAAGAACACTTCATAACTCATCAATAAACGAAGCACTCCATTGTGTTGCGCAAAGATAAATGTCGTGCATAAGAAGGTTACTGGCGGAGGAAGAGATGTAACAATATCGAGCTTGCCAGGGGGCCGCGGAGGGATATCAGGATGTGACCAATGAATAACGATCGTGCTATTTTCAAATGTCTTGAGAACTTTTTCATCTCTATTGGGTAAAGTTCGCCGGTGGTTCTCGTGAAGAATATTATTGGGAAAAAAAGCAGTGAGGAGAAAAAAAACGAAATAAAGAATAAAGAAAGGCTAGGAAAGAGGAAAGGACAACGGACATAACAGACGACAGACAAAGGAAGAAACGAAGAGAAAAAAATGATTCCATAGAAAGAAAGAGAGAAAGACAGAAAGAAAGAAAGAAAGAAAGAAAGAAAGAAAGAAAGAAAGAAAGAAAGAAAGAGCACCAGGGAGAGAAACTGAGAATGCCTGCACGACGAAGAGAACGAAAGAGAGACAGCAAGAACTACGAAAAGAAAGAAGGAAACAGAGATAGAGAGAATGACGTGCTGGAATGAAAGAAAGACACCGGCCCCTCCAACATACCGCATTCCCAGACCGGCTTATCTGGAACCGTTCAAACAGGCAGTCTTAGTCTGCGATAATTATGGAAGAAGGCAGCCTTGATGTCTTGCGCAATATGATCACCGATCAATCAAGCGTTTACTTCTTTGTCGCAATCCAACAGAATCGAAGGGGACATGAGGCGCGTTCGCTTTGAAGGGCGCTGTGTTTTTCTATATAAAAGTCAAGCAGCTTGATCGTAACTCCTCGAGATCGTGGGAAAAAAAGTTGTGATTAAAATGTGTGGAAATAGCCAGTGACTTTTATACAGAATTATAGCACTGGGTTTGATCCAGAACATGTTACGAGTAAGGAGAATTTGTTGTTATCCGTACTGTGATGAAACGGAGTCGATTTTTTTACACCTGCATATTATACAACGTGTGGTAAGCCTTAGGCTGGCTGACTCCTATTACGATACATACCATACAATAACAATACGACGGTATAAATTTATCAATCCTGTACTTGATAAACATATAGCCTTGCCTTGAAAGACATAGTCATAAGGAGTGCACTTCTTGAGACAGTGCACGTTAAACTTTCGGGAATTTCTGAACAAGAAATTTGGAACCAACTCCGCGCCACTCTATATCATTATCTGAGAATAACTGAAAATGCCGATTTTTCGAATCACCAGGAGACCAATTTACACGGAAGCTGTGGTAAAGATTTATACACTTTGCATGGTAAGAAGACTAGAAAGCAGCCTCCAACACTTCAGTGATATTTTGTCTTATGCTCAACGAACTGTCCAGATGTAAAGAAAGAGCAGTCTCTGGGGCAATATTTTGGGTCAGATCGCTCTATTTTGAAGGTTACTGCGAAAGAAAACGTTTATGTGCTGAAGGGTTGTCTAACATCATTCATCACGGGCCATATCCGACGTGCCTGCTCGCAGCTGGTGATTATGTAGAGAAAGAAAACTGCATTTGGCAAAGTTGTCTTACTTTTTTTAAATAATAATAAAAATGTGTTTCATAATCTGTATCCACGCTTGTGCCCACTCACGTGTCTTCACACTATTCTTACCCCTAACAGGCCTGATCACTCTAGGACATTCTCAAATTCCTGGGAAACAAACAATGCCGCTGCCATTTATATGCGCGGATACTTTCTCATCAGGAAACCCAGACACTTGTTCAAATCTTAAATGAACAGCAGAATATGAGAATGAAAATTAACGTAAATTTAATTATTTGAGAGCTTGCGCATTGACGATGGGATCTCTTACAATCGTAAAAATTACATTACGCTACATGTTGTACGCTCCTAAGGGTGCAGTCAGGACTAATGCACTAATGTAATTCTAACGATGGTTGGAGATCCCATCGTCATTGCCCCAGCTGACACTTGTTTGCGTCATTTTCCTTCCACTTTCTTGTTCCTCATTATATCTGCATTTGGCTCAAAACAAATTTCATTAAAAAACAAACAAACCAAAACAAAACAATGCGGTCTCACATTCACTTTTTTAGATAGACTAATTCCCTCTCACTGGCGGCGAAGAGTGGTCTTAGGTTTTAATGAGATTCACTGAGCATTGGATGTAATGTTTCCAGAGTTAGCGTCACTGGACTTCGTTATCCCCGATATGTTTGCCACATTGTGCACAGTCGCTGGGTCTCATTCACACTAGACTAGTAGCAAGACAATATATAATAAGAGCCGGGGTTTTTGTTCACTCAAAATCAGGGATGCAAACCAACGAATGTTCTCGATCTGTTTAATTGTAATTCCTCGGACGCAGGGAGGATGGTGCGAACAAGAGTAGATGCAATTATCCAGTGACTTATGCTTTTTTTTTTCTCTAGTATGTGAAGGAAAAAAAAAGTTGTGATTAAGCGCAAGTTAAGATTAAGCGGCTTCTGTTGTGGCAGAGTATAATTATATGGAAACACAACGACGTTGCTTTCTCGCAATATCCGCCTAATCCCAACATTTTCTTTTATATCAGATATTATACTTAGTAGATACTACCGGGATAATCGGAATCCATATTATTTGCAACTTTACGATCGTCTTGCTTGTCAAGCGCTCGTGTTTCTCTTTCAAGAGATCCGTCTCTTTCTGTAGTAAAATGTCAAAGGTCCAAGTCACATGTCCGCGATTTTTGTAGTGTAATGCCTTCTACAAAATCCCTCACTGACCTGCAAGTTAGATCTGCACTAGCCCAAGGTGAGCACGGTTTTCATTTACTCTAACCCTCTCATTTAGCTACTCACAGCTTGGATAATAGAAACTGCTACTGCCAAAAAATCAAGTACAAGTAACGTTTTATTGTTAACAAATACAGTTAACATGTCCACCCACTGGTCGCCACTATGAATCAGATACAAGGATCTCTACACGGGAAGATTATGAAGGGGCTGACGTGAAGCGCTAAGTATCTATTGTCCAAAGACGTACAATGATACCGGGACGACGGTTCCCTCTTAGCAGAGCAGAACAAAATAAACAATACTAACAAAACCGTGAAAAATGACTGGGACTTGCAATCTTTAAAACTGTCAGTGAGTCACTTTACTCATCTTTACTTCAAAGTTAACTATAACAGAAATAATATTTCACAGCAGGGTTTTATAAAGAGAAATGGCCTTGTGAAAGAGATTGAACAACGTCAGAGAGACGTACGGAAAACATCAAGAGCACTACAGGTTTAACAAAAAAAAAAAGTACTGCCTTATTATGTAAGAAAAATAAAACAGCAGAAAGAAAACGCAGGCATATTTCCAATATAGAAATCCTCCGGGGTATATCTGTTTCATATGATGCTGAGGGCTATATAGATAAGTAATAATAATTATACAGTAGACGAAAAAAAAAGACAATCAATACTTATTCAGCAAAACAGCGTTTAAATGCAAAAAAAAAAAGACTACCTAGATTTAGTCTATTTCCAGTCATGGAATTTTGACGTGGAAAATGCTTCACTATAGAGTATGAAGTAACCCCGAAAAATAGATAAACAATAATAGTCATATAAGCAAATAAATTCGATGACAAAAGAACAAGAGACAATGAAATACTCACGCAATAAAAATGTATTATATACAACTCCGAAGAGAAAAAAACCGTAGATCCTGACACAACTCCACTCCAGATATTTCAGCGAGAATAATAATTATATTATCACAAAATATCGAAAGCACATCCAAAGCAGTCTTTCTCCTAAACTCGTATACATAAATTCAATGATATGATTATGTCCATTGCTGGTGTACTTTCCGCTATTGTTCCCATTGCTTATTTCCCCTATGCGCACGCCAGCTTAGCCGCCTATACCATGTCAGCGCCAGTAGCCGGCGTCGCGCGTGCTTGATGCGGAACGGACGGTTCCTGATTCCTACGGCGTTCTCGGTCGCTGGCGGTGGGATGTTCGCGCTGTGTATCAGTCGGTTTTCCGTGGTGAGCGATCTGTGGCATTGTTGGTTAGGTGTTACTCTCCTCTTCCCTCTTCTGTAGATTTTTTTATAATTATTATTATTTTTTATAGCTCTTGCTCCTTCATCATGTGAGTGAGTGAGTGAGTGAGTGAGTGAGTGAGTGAGTGAGTGAGTGAGTGAGTGAGTGAGTGAGTGATTACATTTAGAATGTAAAGCAGTTCTTGCTGCTATGTGCGTTCGGAGGAGAGAGAGAGAATATTCAGTAAGTGAGGAAGAATGGATCATTAGATAGAATAATGAATAAGTGTGAGCTAACCAAGAAAGAGAGTATGGCAGTATGAAGAGCACGAAGTAGTGAATTGACCATTGATAAGATATGATATGTCTGGAACTGTGTTTGGAATCTTTTATCATTTTGGGATGAATGTATTTACATGTATGTTTTTAATTACAAGGTTTGCTTGTTGATGAATAGTGAATTTAATCCCGATTATAATACCACAAACTAGATAAATAAACCTTTTGCGAATGATAAGCTTGTTTGTCTTATTTGGCCCTGTCTTTCATAATGGATATTTTGTATATTTGTGAGACACTTTTAATGGCACATGTACTTTAGGCAGTTTTTTTTTAATTGATTCACAATCCACAACCCGATCCAAGTTTTCGATTTGTCTTTACAGAAATGTCAAAGGGTGTTTTTGCCACACGGAGAGGATAAAATCGCTTTCTGGGGATCAAACCAAACATGTGAAAACTCTTTCTCAAGTAAATCAATATTTCCATGAATTTCTATACCGTCAATTAAGCCACTATCCTGCATTTCAGAACTTTCGACCGCTCGCGAAATATTTGTTTACATTGAATAGATTGATGAACTGGCATTGTAACTAAGAATGTTACGGAATGACCTCAGTCTAAACATTTTCCACCTCTTCATCCGTAATTAAATATGGACTCAAATTTCTCCCAAAGTTTAATTCGTATGCACGCACACGAGCTTCACACATATTTCAGTCACAAACCTGCTCCCCACACCCGTAAAGCACCGTCCCTGCTCATAGCATGCTAACTTGTCAACGATTGCGTGGAAGGGAGGGAATCCGGGTATCGGCCAGCGGTGTCTGGGCAGCTTTGCTCACCTTGAGTAATCGTGCATGATGGGATGTTAAGCCCGGGGTCGCGGTGGCCATAGCCCACAGTCGTAGAGGAGAAGAAAGAAATACCGATGATAAGAAACCCGATATTGCCATGACATCATCGGGGCGAATTCGTTACATTACGAGGAAGGGAAGATTTGAGCGGAGGGATGTAAATACCACCCACGCAACCCCCAGTGAAGCTAAAAGGGAAATGTCATGGGTTACAGGTCTGTAATTATTTTATTTTATTCTTCACAGTGAGATATTTCCCCCCCAAAAAACATACAAAGTTTGGATTTTTGTGATGTGGCCTGGTGTGCTTGCGGGTAAACGAAGCGACACTTGATCGGCGACCACTGTGTTAGAACAAAGGGCAATCACTGGGTAATGATAATTTTTATTTAAAAGAATGGATCAGAGGCGTGGCAGTCTTTTTTCGAATGAGAGAAACTCTGAAACCGCTGTACGTAAAATTCGATTGTAACCGTCAACTAACATTTATTTTGATAGAAAAGGTTTAGCGTCAATGTCTGCTCACAGAGGGCTCAATATTCCATTAATAATGTGTGGGTGAGTGTATGTCGTTTCCCTCATTTCGTCTTTGTTACTGATTAGGTTTCAAATTTGGAATTCTGCTTTCCGTTCATAGATGACGCCGTGCGAGGTGGAGCCTTCGAGCATCGTATCGTCGGGTAAACCCGTTAATGTAGTCATCCATTAGTGTCCCATTCTGCTGACATGAAGTGCATACTGATTCACTAGATCACTACTGCACCTCAGCCACAGTGAAAGGCATTTATTTATATTTATTTATTGTCCCTCAATGTCCCATTCAAAGAATGGGTGTCCAAGCTAGTAGTTACAATAAGAGGTTTTCTTTTTCAGTCCTTATTGTCAATGGTGTAGACTACAACACACATCATTAGTGGTCGCCTGTATTGCTTACTCCGAGAATCCTGACCACTCGAGCTTAGACAAGATAAAGTGCACGTTATTGATGTTTCACAGGACATATAGGTCAGAAGACAAACGCTCACGTATACACACACACACACACACACACACAAACACACACACACACACACACACACACACACACACACACACACACACACACTCCTCTTTTGCGCACACACACACATACACAAACACAAACATACACAACAATACACATACACACAACACAAACACACACACACACACACACACACACACACACACGCACACACGCAAAACTGGTACACATACACACACACACGCTAACCTACAGATAAAGACTCACATACATGTGCACACACACACACACACACACACACACACACACACACACACACACACACACATACACATACATACACATACATACACACACAGATTGACACACATGCGGATGCCCTAACAAACAGACACACAAGGAGCAAGAGTCGCAGGTCAGAGGGAAACTTTACAGTGTAGGGAAATATAAACTTCAAAACTTTGTAAAGCCACCCCTGTCACCCAAGCCTCTTACTGTACCACACCGTTAACACACAAGTATTACACACAGAACAATAGACATCACCAGTCATATAACGCTCATATACGATGTCCCATATCGTCACCCGGAAATCATACCCTCGTAAGTCCTTCAAGTCATCATTTTACTTACGCCTATATTAATTCCGGGCAGTGATATGTAAAACATTACAAAATCATTGCATTAATGACCTTTTACAGAAATACCCCTCATACGATTTGGCGCTCCTCTTGACTCACAAAATCTTCACCATCAAGCCCAAGTTAGATCTAAACTTTTGTTGTTGAGTAATTTCTGCTCCAGAGTTGAAGCATACTGAGAGATCAGCAGTGCAATCTCATGGAAATTTTGAACTAGGCAGTTTGCTACTTGGCCTTTGGAAAAATAACTTTCGCCCTTTTCTGAAAGTCCAACCTGACACTACCTGGATATTTTGTTTTTGCCTGTGCATATCTTTGACAAATATATTTGTTCACAAAAAGATAGCTGCAACCAAAATAGATAAAATGAACAGAGTTCTCCATCATATGCGAACACGATTTGCTCCCTGAGATCTTCGCTGGGAGAGAAAAAGGCTAAATTTAACTACTGAGGTTGTAGCATTTCCAACCGAAACTAGATATTTCAGACCCGTGGTTCGTATAAAGAAATTAGCATTCCCCTATCCAAAAGAAAACAATTGTTTTTGCAAGTTATGCTTACGCCTGTTTTGTAGTGGCAGCGAAGATAAGGGTTTCTGATATCATTACTCTTTTCTTTATAAGTAATTTTGTCTGGTCTATGTAGATCCATTGATAGTATATAATAATACCTTTGAAAATTCTGATATGTGCTGAACTGATAATACAACCAGCCGTTCTCTCTCTCTTTCCATTATCCATCCATCCATCCATCCATCCATCCATCCATCCATCCATCCATCCATCCTTCCATTCATTCATTCATTCATTCATCCATTCCATCCATGTAATCATCCATCCATCCATCCATTCATCCATCCATCCATCCATCCATCCTTCCATCCCCACATCCCCACCCACCATCTATCGTGCTTCCGCCCACCCGTCCGTCACCCACACATAGTCTAATTCTAAAACGCACTGACAAATAATCCATATTATAGATTTCTTTTATTTATCTAACTACTGCTTTTTTGACAATCCACAAACACACTGTCATGTCCTCGCATGAGTGAATGCAGCATTTTCTCCAGGCAATTGTCTTGAATAGGACTCAGAAGATACTATTATTGGCAGAGATCGAATGTCTTGACAAAAATCTATTTCTCTTTCCCACAAATAAAACTGTCTTCGATTGCTGAGATAAAAAAAAGTACCAGAGAGACACTGAAGCGACGCCAGTGAGGCATGGTAAAAAGACAATAGAAGAAGTAACGACATGGGGCTAGTTGAAGCTAAATATAACCTTTTATGCAGAGAAGAAGAATCTTCAGGGACCATCCAGAACACTTTGTAAACCATGCGGTAAGAATCAATGGCTGCAGGGGCGATACAACAAGGTGACATGGATGGGAGCGGGAGCGAGGATGTGGAGAAGGGAGGGGAAGAGGACACACAGATCTCATTGTTTTTCTCAGGGGGGGGGGAGGTGATGGAGGAACTCTTTACTAGCCTTCAGACCAGTTTCTGTCTAGAGAGAGGAGGACTTTATATGAATGATAATCGCTGCGCCTAACAGAATAAATAATAACAAAAATAACAACAGTGAAAAACAGTAAGAAAAGTTACGCCTGTTTTGTAATGATAGTGAAGATAAGGTTTGTGATATCATTACTCTTTTCTTTATAAGTAATTTTTGTCCGGTCTATGTAGATCCATTGATAGTATATAATAATACCTCTCTCTCTCTCTCTCTCTCTCTCTCTCTCTCTCTCTCTTGTTCTCTCTCTCTATTTTCCCCTCTCTCTATATTTCTCTCTTCTTCACTCATTCTTTTTCTCTCTTCTACTTCTTTTGTCTCCTCTGTCTTCTTCTTTATCCCCAGTCACCCCCGACAATATTTGCAAGGGATAAAGAATTTGTTAAAAATTGTTTTTGCATGTTTAGAAGCCACAAATATAAGATGAACATAGGAAGACAGGTAAATGCAGCCGTATCTTCTTTCCCCATTTCACAACCATCGCTATACGGTCCTGCTCCTTCTGTGCATGAGAATTTTTGTGAGCATCCCTGCTTGATTCTGCGATCGTTCACGATGAGCCAAATCGCTGTTCCGGAAACATTGTCCTGATTGAGTGCTTCGGCAAAGCTTTGTCATTAAGACCAATTTTAGACCTGCAACGATTTGAATCCAAGTCTCGATCCTCATTAACAACTCGAGACATTTGAGACTTTTCGAATGGCTGATGTTGCTTTGAATAATTTGAAATTCGAATATCACTCGAACTATTACTCACCAGTTATGCACAAATCGATACGATCTGGTTCATATTCGATCAAGAAATACTAAAGAGCATACTAACTTGGTGTCACTGGCATTTTGAATAATATAATCTGTTAATCTGTCATTAGACGTTTGTTAGAATTTAAATGCTTCGCATTCTGTACAAAACCGGAAGAAAAGCTCTGCAATACGACTGTAACCATCCACAGTTTCAAATTTGTTAGTGAAATATCTTATCTAGTTCTTTGTATTGGAGGAGGATGTGGCAAGAATCAACGGTGACCTGTATATTATTGAATAAGGCAAAGATTGAAGTGTTGCAAACAACACTCGCACGTCAGTGTTTTGTTGCCTGTCTCTTCCCCGTTCGTCTCAGCCACCTTGGCTTGCCTAAAGCTTACATACCTGTAATGGGATTGGACCCTTTTTTCCTCTATGGGCTATATTAACATTTTGAGCTGCCCTCTGAACCCAAAGTTTTAGCTTTCACCCAGACCCATACCAGATTGAAGCTCATTATGTGATCCAAATTTTAAGACTTACCCAACTCTAGCAAGCCCATTGAAATTTTGAGCTTGGTTGCTATTTGTAAACAGAGCCTACATTATTTACTAGTCAATGCCAAACCCCTCCTCTTCCGCCTGAGCACACCCTTGACCTGGCAGTTCCAGCCCAGGGCTAAATAGTGCCTGGCAAAATAAAGTAAAATGGACACAGTTTCCCATGATATCAAAATTTCCCCCCTGGAGCCCTTATTACTGGAAGCAGGGCATGCCAAAAGAGGGAAAAGGAGAGATGAAATATAACCCCTAAGTTTTGTAGGACCCAAAAGTGAAAGTACAATTACAGGCCTGTAACCTAGAGACGGATACTTCCTTTGTTAAGGAAGGGATATGGCTTCTCATTTTGTCAAAATGCAGCAACCAGACAAACAGCTCTGGTTTGCCACGGCCTGACACAAATCCTACACTTCGTCTTTCGTTGAAGGGAAGGGGAGGGGAATGTGATTTCTTACGTCATTATTTGCGGTGACGCAACGTGCAGCGCAGGCCCTAGTGGAAACAGATCCTTAATGTGACAACCTAAAAATACGCTCGATCTATTTCAGCCTCACATCTGGTCCAAGTATAGAGACATTTAGACTCGCCCTATCCTTTACACGTGTGAGATATTGCGTACGGACTCCCTGAGCTGAGGTGACCACTAAAATTAATGAGATCAAACATCTAGACATTTCCCGACCGGACAAACATATTCCCAGACACATTTTTTTCTGTTGTTGTCCACTTCAGAATGGGCAGTCTTTAGACTGACCTCCCACGTCTTGCCTGTATGTCGAAAATGCCCTGATGGTTTGTGCACCAACTGTTGAAACTTCGACAGGAAAGCTAAACATACCGCGTGTAGGAGGGTACTGTAAACGTATTTTTTCTTTGTTTGAGAGGAACTAATTTTCGCAAAACTCTGAAATGGCTTTTTGCTAAGATCTAATTTTGGCAAGTCCCGCATGACGATTGTCTTATGTGAGTATGTTACTACAGTCATTCAACGTGACATTACATGACTGCCGATAAAATATATTTGGCAATCCTTATCGTTTTTATAAAGAAACATATTAAATAATCAACACTGTCCAAAATAACGAGGAGGTGAGCCAGAAATTACAACATTTGCGTTTTCTTGGAAGGTCACTGCCTCCTGTGCAATTTTGTTTTGTCAGTAATAAGCCCCTAAAAAGTTTTGAGGAGAACTTTTTTTTTTCGCCGAAAGCAATGTAATGTTAGCGAATGAAGCTCGACTCGCGAATTCGCGAAAATTAGATCCTTTCGAAAGAAAAAAAAGATAAATGCATATAGATCAAAACTTGGTGCCCTCACCAGAAAACACGTGAATTATGACAAGAGAAAACAGCAGGGCCTTCAACAATACCTGCTCTTATGATACTATACAAATATTAATATGATCCCTGTGTTTCCATGGCAAATGACAGAATTCTAACTCCACCTTTCCGAATCAGCCATGCAGAACGAAACAATCCTGGGCGAATGAGTAAGTGAGCTTAATGCTAAAGAAATAATAGCCTTGGGGTTTTTTTTTCGTTCGAGACATTGTAGTGGAACTTTGATTGCTGACAATGACATCTGAGATCGCAATTTCTTTTTTTTTTTCTATCCAAACCAATTCCAGTGACAAAAATAACGAGCATCTCATAGTTCAGGCTATCACCAAGTTCCCTGTGTATTTATAGTAAAACGACCAACGTAAAAGTTCGGGAATTCCCAAATGTTAGATTTTTTTTGTGTGTGTCTTTTTTAAAGTATCCCTTCATCTGTTACAGGCCCTGAAAACTCTTGACAGAGCTCGATCAACAGTACTGCTGGGCTGATTCCGGAAATTTGGAGTGGTTCGGCTCTGACATTCTTGTCAAAAACAGGCGGCGACTAAAGAGCCTTATCACGATTCCAGACGCGATTTTCTGATTTTCTTTCTTTGAATCAAACTGATGGGCTGTTAACATAGTACGGGTAATCGAATACCTTAAACCAGGCCTAATCGGATAGTCGATTATTCTTTAGTGGGCTCAAGCAGTCGGTTGTGTTCTACATACCGAAAGTATATATCTGATCGATAGTATATATATATATATATATATNATATATATATAAAGTATAATTCACACTTCATCTAGCTTGAGAAAAGTTGAGACAAGAGGGTATTGGGATTACTCAGTGATTTTCATGCTCCGAATTTCTATTACTGAAACAACCTTGTGATTAATGGACGTTGTGATTGGGTGGACTGTGTTTTGACCGAGAAACGTAGTTCAAGAGAGTTTACTTTTTGTTTCTATTTTTCTATCAATCACACCTGTCAAACCCCACCACTCCTCCAAGCTGCTCCTTCTTGAGATATACAAGCAGACCAAAATCAATCCTGTATTCTTGTGCCCTTTTAAACCACCCCATCAAACAAGAAATGAGATTGTTATGATATTCCATTCCATCAGGCCAGGACAAAATAGAGAAACAAGAATGAAAAAAAACCAAAACATAAGCCCCGCACCTCGGTCACCCACTCCTTTAAGGAATTCCTGTTTTCCTCCACATACCAGCAGCGTTAATCACATTATTTTATGTGACGAGTGTTTTGGACTTCTGTGTTTTGGTCATTCTTCAGAACAAACATGACACCTCAGACGAATTGCAACAAGAGGGCAATAAAGTGATGTTGCGATGTTGCTCTGCGCCCACGCACCGGTCGTCCGTCTTCTCCTTTGTCCATAAAAGAGGAAATCCCCAAACAAGCGGATGTTGAATATTTTCATAGAAATGATAGACGCATAATATCGTCTTCTCGGTACATTTTATTTTATTGGTCATTATTTTTTTTCATGATTGTGTGCGTGTTGTGTAAAATCTTATTTATTATTGTCTTATTAAGGCCAAATTGTGATAGGAAAAATCTCAGCTTGGTACACATCTCAGTGTGGCCTTTAGTTGAGAAACAAAAACACTTTCTAATCTTTCTCGTAAAGTATGAACTGTTTTTATAGGGTTATCATTCGGAGGGGGTGGTATTGTGTTGTTAGAAGGCCGTGCATTTTCCGTGTATGAGATTCCAGATCGTGACTGACTACCCAGAGCGTGGGGTTAGTTCCTCGTGGAACTTTGACATTAGTTAGAAAATTTGAAAATTCGACCGGAAGTTATGGTTCGGCAATAATGACGGCCAATATCTACGGTTTCAAAAATTTGTTAATGGAACTTTTTATCAACGGCCTTGTGGTGTCGGAAAATGATGTGGCAAGGACTATCAATAGTATGTACCTTTATATATGAGACAAAAATACAAATATAGCATTTGCAAGTCAGCGCACTCTTTTCTAACCCATCCGCATCAATCGCAACCATCTTGGCCCGCTTAAAGACTCAGACTTCTTTTGCTCGAATCTCCGAAGAGGATCATCTTACAGACTAAAAAGGCCTCCCCTTTCTTTTATCCGCGGCGATCAGACAGAAATAGACATAGTTCAAAGTTAAGCAAAGTTGTATAAGCGGTGGAATTCTTCGGACTTGGTATAGCCGAAAACAGGATTGTGTCCGTAATTTAGGACGATGTTGAGGCCGCACTGGGTAAGGAGAGGGAGTGGGAGTCGTTGAGGTAATTAGGGATATGCTTGCCAAACGGTGCGTGGGGGAATTTTTTGGCTCTGAGACCGCTCTTCGATGAAATGA
Source organism: Ellobium chinense (assembly GCA_033807755.1). Classification (NCBI taxonomy): domain Eukaryota; kingdom Metazoa; phylum Mollusca; class Gastropoda; order Ellobiida; family Ellobiidae; genus Ellobium; species Ellobium chinense. Next base: position 41,014 of record JAWQUT010000441.1, on the reverse strand, counting down.
GCGACGGATTTTTCAATCTCATTTTTACTTTGAGTGCACAATGACGGAGATGGTTTTATTAACCTGTATTTATTACGTGGAGGAGGTTGAGGCGTCTCTATAGAGTGAAATTCGTGGTTTGAGTGAATAAAGTCGACTGTTATAGCCAAAACTACGCCCCCGACTTCCCAAAACCGTCGGACCATGGTCCAAAAGAACTGTCTAGACCCTGATAATGTCCATCCTCATATGGAAATCAAAATCTTTGAACAAAAAGAGCATGCTGAGAAATAAAACTTTTATAGCAACTCATTTCTATACTATCTTAACATAGCCAACAATTTATTGTTGTTGTTGTTGTTGTTGCTGCTGCTGCTGCTACTGCTGCTGTTGCTGCTGCTGTTGTTGTTGTTGTTGTTGTCGTTCTTGTTTTGTAACTGGTCCTGTGTGTTTGTTTCTCTATCGATTTTTTCTAACATTTTTTGTGTGAGTTACATTGTTACTCTAGACTGTTCTTTCCTGGTCAGCATTAGTGCATCTCCTATCTCCGAAGTTATAGAAAACAGCCTTTTTCACACTCGAAACATCTTTTCCATTTCTTTATATTGGCACAGGCGAAGTAAGCAGATGACGTCACTACCTTATGTGTAGTCTACTGCAACGGCTGCCTCCGTGAGGATAAATTACTATGACTGGCTTTCCTAAAAAAAATCTGTTTTAATTAGTGGCTAGCGTCAAGATATATAGTTTGGTACTTTGACTGTTATGAGCATTGAAACTAATTGAAAGATGGAGGTATATCTTACGAGTGACTGATCTGAACAAACTGATTTCTATAAGTAAGACTCCGTGGCTGAATGTAGATATTCCATGATTTGTTTCTTTCCAAATTTGCAGGGTCTCTACCAGTATAATCTAAAAGTAATTTCGAAGAGAGCTTTTTATGTCCAGCTAAGATTTTGAGGTGTGGAAAAGATGATGTTATGCCCATTCCACATTTGCCTACATCAATATTGAGGTTTTTGAGATATCTAGCACTCTGAAGTTGTCAAAGGCAGTATAAAGGGATAGAGTGATTAGCTTTAAAAATTGGGAATACAACATCAAAACAAAACCTGACGTTCTTGTTGATACACTCAGCATTTCAATATGCCTTTCCGAAATCATAATAATTCATCAGATATCAAAATCTTTATTAAGATCTCCAGGTAAGATTAAAATAAGAAATTTAATAAAGTTTACCCAACTGATAAATTTTACATGCAAATAGTAAAAGCAGCAAAAAAAAGTGCTGCAACTGGCTAATTTGGCCTACGTTCTTATAATTCTATTTCTGCAGCGTATCTTACTTTAGCACTGTTAGCCGATTGTGAGCGATCTGATCAGTTACAATCTTGGTTATACTACAGAGATTCCATTTTGAATCATTCCTCACATGACTTTGGCAGATCGCAACATGGCGTTAGGGGATTTGCAAGCTGGCATTCCAATGGCTGAGGTTGAAAGACTAATATGGGTATATAGGTGTTCTATAGAGAGACTGTGGCACCAATTATATTAGTCTGTCACTGTTGCTGACCGTCTCAGAAAGGGTCGATCAAGGGCGACAACTGCCATTCAGAACCGGCATATCTTGTGCAATTATGAAAGAAATACACAACAAACAATAAATGTTCTCATCAACTCTATGGGCCGGAGGTGCCATGCAGTTGGCGGGCACAAGGGGAATTAGACCCATAACTGGGGATACCTTCTTTAGAGTCTTCTTACGGACAGTTGAAACAATTTGAATGGTCGAAATTTGAGTCTTCACTGTGCAAGAGATAGGTCTATTCATCTAAAAATTCCTCATTAAAATTTTACTTTTCCTCTTGTTAGTTTTATAGGTAGATTACGTCTGTACACATCGAAGGTTCTATCGTAGTAATCCAGTGGAAAATCACTTACGTTTCTGAGAAGGCCTTTCGATGCAACCTGCGCATCATCGTCAGCCTTCACAGAAACGTAAGTGATTTTCCATTGGATTACTACGACAGAACTCTTCGATGTGTACAGACGTAATCTACTTACAAAACTGCCATGAGCATTAGCAACGTCTGTATGACTATCATCTACAGTATTTCAAAATGTTACTTTTCAATGGAACAAAGATAATCGCGAAAACCTGCGTGTTGCCTATTTTTTTTATTTATTTTTTTTACTGAGTATAGTTAAAAAGATGAATGGAAGATCTGTACGGTAGAAACAGTTCAAAGCAACGAAGAAAAAAAAATGATGAGCATGACTATAAGCTATGAATGTAAGTTCCTCATGAGCTCTGTTTGGACAGGACGTATATACCAATATATTGTTTTTTAAATCGTTACAGTGATTTGGCAATTCATTGTTGAGCTGAAGATGTTACTGAATAAGATAGAAATGCGCCACTTCTATGACACACATTCTTGTGTTGGCATAGTTAGGAACTCATAAACTGGTCGTGACTTTGCAAGTGCTTGCGAACCTTCACGCTGTTGGCATTTTCCACTTATAGGTTCGTGAGTACTGTAGTAGAGTACGGGAAGAATCTATCCACAATTTGTACGTTGGTGTTATAGATAAACTATCATAATAACAAACAGCTTATTGTTGTTAATACTTTTGAAGTTCTTGATTTTGTATCTGAGCATGATAAATATGTGACGTAAGCACAGCTCTATCCTTTTTATCCTAAAGCCACTAAAGGCCATGCGGCCTTGTCGTGACGTGTCCTTGTTTCAGTTGAGTCACACTCTTGGGCGATCGCCTCAGAACCTTCATAATAATACTGAGGAAGATAACTATGAAAATATAGTATAGGTTTGTTAAATTATACTAAGTTTGACCCCTCCTTCTTTCTTCTTCGTTTTCTTTTTCTTTTTTTTTTCTTCTTTTTCTTTTTCCTCTTCCTCTTCTTTTTCTTCGTCTTCTTCTTCTTCATCTTCTTCTTCTCCGTTTTCTTTTTTTTGTTCTTCTGTTTCTTCTTCTTCTTCTTCATCTTCTTCCTCTCCTTCTCTTGTCTAAGAACTACAGCTTTAAATGACTTTCTTTCGGCAACAGTTGCTATCGTTGTTGATATTCTTGATAATGATGATGATGATGATGATGACGAAGTTGATGGTGGTAGTAATCTACTGATGTTGCTGCTGATGACAAAAAACTATGTTGTTTTGTTAATTGTTGTTGTTGTTGTGGTGGTGGTTGTTGTTGTTGTTGTTGTTGTTGTTGTTGCTGCTGCTGTTGTTGTTGTTGTTGTTGTTGTTGTTATTGTTGTTGTTGTTGAAGTTGTTGTCCATGATGATGATGATGATGATGATGATGATGATAATGATGTTTATGTTGTTGTCACTGCTGTTGTTATTAGTCTCCTTGCCTTTTTTACTTGTCCGTCCATCTCTCGATCACATCTCAAGTCGTATAGCGCTAGAGCATCGCCCCATGTCAGGCGTTTAATCTGCAACTCATAGCTAAAATCGATCCCAAATGCCACCGGTCTCGGATCTTTTAAAAGTCAATTACACACTCATTCATTAAGTACCTGCCAAAGTACCTGTTTCTGCTTCATGCCTGCCAGTAATGCCAGCCTGTCTGTCTCTCTGTCTGTCCGTCCGTTCGTCCGTCCGTCTGCCTGTCTGTCTGTCTGTCTGTCTGTCTGTCTGTCTGTCTGTCTGTCCCTCTGTCGGACTGTCTGTTCGTCCGTTATCCATTTGCCTATCTCTTTGTCTATCTGTCTGTCTGTCTGTCTGTCTGTCAATTCGTCCATCCGTAGGTCCGTCCGTCTGACTGTCTGTAATAGTGCGGAGGTGAGCGTAAGCTGTCATCTTGTCAGTGAAAAGCTTCTCTAGCTCTTCGCGGATTACCTAATATACAACATAATAAATACATAGTAGTAGTAGTAGTAGTAATAGTAGTAGTAGTAGTAGTAGTAATAGTAGTAGTAGTTGTATTATTATTATTAGTAGTAGTAGTAGTAGTAGTAGTATTGTTATTTCTTTAATTGTCATTTGTGTGCTTGTAGTCTTAAGATCTCTTGTGAAGCAGCATTGCACAAGAAGAAGAAATTGTTATTCAGACTCTAAGCTCTTTGAACGTTGGATTATGGTCTAATATGTTCATCTATGATACTTTTTGTATGACTTGGCGAAAAGAAGCTAGCTTCTTGCATCTTTACCTCTTAGGAAGGTGCCATTAAGTGAAAGACTTGACGACAAAAAAGGATTTCATGACGTCACACTGTCTGCCGATTTATTTGAGGAATACTGCAGGTTGCAGAAGTCAAATTATAAAAACGTTTTTGAGCCATTTAATAATATTTCCTCCTCGAACCACAGGAATATTACCACAGGAATATTCCGAGTCGGTCAATCCAATCTACAGGTCTGCTGCCACCTTTGTGATGAACTTATATTTTATATAATATTTTATTTATTCTATTTATAATGGTGGTCCTACATTTAAATTTTTCACAATTTTAATTTAGACGAAAATGGTTAAAATGTGGCCTTATTTTGCAGATTACAGGCCCGCACAAATGAGATTCGCTGAAGCCATTGGGAAACACTGTCTGCAACAATTATTTTGGACTGAATTTCACCAGGGGTGCGATGTGGTTCATGTTATATCATTTCTACATGATTTGTCCAGTATCCAAACAGGACATATTTTTTTCTCTGCTATTGCTGACGAGACCAGTTAGGTTCCTACAAATTGAAGAGCGCATTTCCAAAACTCATTGAATGTACTCTCGTCAAAAAAAGAATTAGCAGTATATTGAGTGATGCATTTCATGCATAATCCATTCAAAATAAAACTTGATATCCGGGTTCCTTCATATTTTAAAGTAAATATACTGAGGTTTTTGGGTGGGTTTTTTTTATGTAGATCAGAGCGATTATTCTCAAAGCATTTCTCTTATTACTAGAAACTTTCAGAATGAACTTTCGTTTTTATCTTCATTTACTTCGTCTTCTTCGTCTTGTTCTTTTTCTTCTCTCGTTCCCCCTTCTACCTTTTTCTTCATCTTCTTCTTCTTCTCTCTCCTCTTATTCCTCTTCTTCATCCTCTACTTCTTCTTCTCCTCCTTCTTCTTGTTCTTCTTTTTATTCTCCTTCTTTTTTCTCCTTCTCCGTTTTTGTTTTTTTTTTCTTCATCTTCTTATGCTTCTTCTTCCTCTGCTTGTTTCTCTTCTTCTGCTTCTGCTTCTTCTTCTCTCTCTTCCTCTTCCTCTTCTCTACCATTCTTAGGAAATAGTATAGTGTTATTCTGGTGCTGGGTTTGTCCACGATTTCAAACTGTTCTTTGCAGCTGAGCCACTGAACCCAACAGCTTCGTTTTCATTGAGCCCTGAAAGCCATTTCCCTACAAATCAGGACTGAAACGCGTTATGAATGAAAGCCACTTTTTCAATACATTTTAAATATTATGCAGGGTTACAATCGAGCCCCTATTGTTCCGCCCTGACAATGGCTACAGATTAGATGTTGTATACTCAATTTCAGCCTACTAGACACTTTTTTCTTTCTAAATTTGATCGCACGAGATCTTCCACGTTTGCTCCTCCCGATTTTGTCACACTAACCTACCTAAACGCTAGCAGCTTTCCGTGTCTTCAATAATTGAATAAAGACATAACTGACAAACAAACAAAATGCCAACACTGGTCACGAAATGACCATAAGCAACCTACTGAGCTGTCGCATTACCTCTTAATGCCACACATCGTATATTAGAGAAACAAAATTATGTTAACACCGGGGAAAAATATTATGACAAAGTCCTTCCGCTATGTGTTCATATGATATCAACGGGCGCTAAAATGTACTGCAGAGTCGGCGTCCGTTTGTAACGTCATTGAAAAATCATGGCCGCGTTGAAAAATAATATTATGTCTTGCAACTAGACTAGTCAAAATGAGTCTTAAGCAGCTTTTTTACTACATAAGTCATTGGTATAATATAACAACCTAACTTATATTCTTTCATTAGGTGAAACTTCTTTGAGCCAGCATTATTTCAAAAAGTGTGCATCAACGATGGGATTTCTTACCATCATAAAGCTAACATTAATTCTACATGGTGAACGCTACTAAGAGTGCAGTGAGAACCAAGGCACTGATGTAATTCTTACGATGGTAAGATATCCCATCGTTAATGAGCAAACTCTCATTCCTTGCCCGAGTTATAGGTGTTTGAAGAGGACCATGTTCATGCATTGTAAAAAAAAAAAAAAAAACCTGAGTTTTCCAACATAATCCTCCAATCTGCTTCACAAAAACGCCTATTTATCCACAATTACTAACCATTTGCCCCGCAAAATTATAGTGCGTTCACAAATAAATGAACAAGGTTTTTCTTTAATATCTTTACTTCCAATGAACGGATTGTTTCAAAATTGTGCGTGAGCCCCTAAACCAATTTGTCTTTATTGAAATATTTTTGCCACCTTCTTTTGTGTTATAATTTATAGTTCTCTGTACAGGAATGATTTTACTCTTGATTTCCACAACAAACAAGTGTGTTACCAGATGGTCCAAAGTTTCGTCGGGGACTGATATCTCAGTTCCTTGTCTAGCTTCATAAACCTCAGTTTGACTGACTGCAAGATATCTAATCTGTCCCAGGCTTCAGAAATAGTCTCAGCTGGCCTTATCTCATGTCCGCTTGTGCACTTCTTGAATTTTGACAAAACAGTCTCCATATATTGTTTACGTATTTGCAGAATGTATATAAGTGTGACTTACTATGTTTATCTATATTATGACTTACATTTTCGGATATTGTAGGGCTTTGTGACACAGCAGCTGTCGAATGAGTACGGCGTTAGACTCAAGATCTGAAAGTGGTGGGTTCGATTCCCGACAACAGTCATGTTGTAAGAGCCCTGATGTTGTAAGACCCCTGGGAAAGCATTTCATTCACATATTCTTCAGTCCAGCAGTCTTTAATATGAGTACTTGGCTATAAGCTGTAGAAGATATTGTCATAATGCTAATGATCAGCGCCTGTAAATGACACCGGCACTGAACGGTCCGCAGAGGGTTGAGAAAGTCCTATAGTGATGAGTCCTGTTAGGGTAATAACAGTGTGAAGTCGCGTGAGCGGGTTTTAGCCTGGCTACGAGACTTATAACCCACATTATTATTGTTGTTCAAGCAATTTCTCCACTCTGGCCGCTATAGTATCAGAAAAGCAAGCCAGTAAGACTAATACAAGTAAGGCTGCCAAAAGCGATTGTAAAGATGACGCTTTAGCTCAGCATAAACAATACCATCTTTTCTACAATACTCACTTGATCACTGATCGAGAGCTCTTTGCCTATCAATCAATGATACATTATTCCTTTCCTCGCCTCTACGTTTACAGCTTTAGACAAATCAATATAATTATATAGAGCTGAAGAACCTGCGTTCTTTCGATACGTTAGGTGTCGACGGATCTTGCCCGGAATTCAGCAAAGGGAGAGAAGTTTTGTTGATAGTGTTTCGATGTTTTCAGTCGGATATGTTGAGGTTGTCTTTCCCTTGTTATTGTCTCTAAGCGGTTGCCAAGTCAAACTGTGAGCACTGGTCTGTCTAGAGAGAAAAGAAGAATATAAACACACACTGGAAAAGGCTCGTATATAGAGCAGGTTCAACATGGTGCGAGTTTTGGGGCCAGGGTATATCAAGGAACTTCTATGTGACAGAAAAACGACACAGTGCCCTGGGGTCCTTAAGAGGTCTCAGATCCTTTGCAGCTATGAGAGGCGCCAGTATCTCCACTTGCACCATTTTGGTAGGGGCTCCGGGTTGCAGCTTTCATACGGCTTTATGTAGTATTATGCCCAGATTCTTCTTCCCTTTATATTTTCACTGTTTAGGTTTCTTTTTTACGCTTTTGTTTACATTCTGTCTTTTTTTTTATCATATCCATATATTATTTGGACTTTCTTAGTTGTGTTTTTCTTTTTTTTTTCTTCTCACTTTTGTGTTTCGCTTATTTCGTTACAATCCAAAATCATCCAAGTCTGTACATCTTCAGTATGAATGGTTTTTAACTTAATTGCTTCTGTTTTTATAATGTCTGCATGTGTGTTAAGTAATTTTCTGTGAAACTGTCTTTAGTCTTCCTTCTCATTCCCAGAAATTTCTGTCTAGTCATCTTCCATAAAAAAGATTCCACTGCACCTTCAGCTCCTATTAATTCAATGTCAAGTGATACTATGTAAGAGATTTTCTAAATTCCATTCCAATCCTTTTACTCTGTGTCAAATTTATCATTCTGGGGCTGCAACTAATTTATTTTCCTATCCTTTGAAAACTGCGTCAAAGTCACTCCCCATGGAATTGTTTTTCCCCTAATTCCCCTTCCTTGCAAGTTTTGTGTGACCATGTTGGCATCCCAAGAATCCAGGAAGATCTCTTGCAGTATCGTTATCAAAATATTGATGGTATGGGTAGGAGAGAGACATCAATCTACCGTCAGTACAAAATAAACAACAGGTAATCTTACAAACATCAAAGTAAGAGTATGGAGTGGCGTTGCGGCGTTGAATATATACACAGGTGAGCAAGAGTTGCTGGCACGTGTCTCCGTAAGCTGGCTCTGGAACGAAGCACAATATCACTGCAAGTGCAAGTGCAAGTGGCTGTACTTAGCTGAGGTTTCCGGCAATATTTAGGGGTTCTCGCACCTTGTGCTTGGTTTTGGGTATCAACATAGGAAGTATGATTAGATTGTATACAAAATATTCAGAATATATACAGAGTAGGGATGAGGAAAGGAAGATACTCATGAGAGAGTTTGTATACGATGGTAATGTCTAGAGACTGTCCCAATGGTTCTTTTCTTTGTCTACCTCGACCCTTACTCCTTTATTCGACCCTAAACCTAGACCAAGTACTAGGTGAGTGGGGCCTTAAATATTGCCCATTTTCAAACCCCTGTTTTTATGATATAGCTCTTTGAGCTAACAAGAAGAAGAAAAAGAAGAAGAAGAAGAAGAAGAACAACAACAACAACAACAACAACAAACAACAACAAGCACCCTTAATTGGACATCTACGTCACTCACAAGATCTTAAGTGGTAAGCAAGATTTCTTCATCAGGTTGAAACATCCGCTAAGCTCATAAAAAATGCTGTTTACAAGATACTGAATTCTCAAAGTTTTTATCTTAATTTCTAGTGACAAACGTCCTGATAGTTTGCAACATTCTCTGTGCAGTAAACAGACCTCAGGGCTTGTTTTCATTTTTTAAAAATCTCTAAGCGGTGCACAATAAATATTTCGTGGTTGTGTTCATTATTAAAGGTTTGGTTTATTCTTCACTATTGGTTCAAGAACAAACGTTTTTACTAGCGACTCTTATGCCACTCAGAGATACATCTCAATGATAGTCTCTTACTGTTGCTTGGTACTATGTGGACAAATATAAATGATTCTTCTGGTCGTTAGTACTATGGTAAAAATGTCTCTCTAACAGAGTGTGTAGTATAGTGCTTGGATTTGTGAATCCCATGGCAGCTTAGTGTAGAACTACATCCTTTCCTGACGTTGGAAAATGAGTTTCAGGTCTTACTCCCAGCAATGTGTAGCCGGTGTCGTGAAGGCAAAGTTTGCCTTTTGCACCTCTTTCCACATATCCCATAATACTAATAGTAATATCCTGAAAAGTTGTGAATGATAACTTATAAACAGGATCTTCTGTTGGCTCAGTCTTCGCAACAATCTGTCTTATTTGACGGTGTTCCGGCGAGTGGCCGTCTGTACAAAATAGTTTATTAGCTCAGAGAGGCAAATCGAACAATGCTTTCAGAAACCAAAGTCTTGCACCTAAGACATGGGGTCGCTGAGCTTATTCTGCGCACCAGCTGACAGGGATTAGATTCCGTAGGTGCTTGGGTCAACACTGTTTGCTAAAAATAAAGCTGTGTATACCAAAAGGTGCGGCATCAGGGGGTGTCAATTCTAAAGATAGCATCAACTATGTGAATATGACGAAGTCATTCGGAAAATCCAGCCCACTCTCGATAATAAATTATATTCATTTGTGTATGAGGCAAATATATCTTATTATTGAGATATGCATATTATGAAGGCCCAAATCGCAGAAAAATAATGAATCGGTGGATGTAAATCCATACTTTCATAAAAGGTGGAATATTAGAGAAGGTTAAGTTTCAATTTCGGATCTTTTACGGACCGTTATGGCAGAGGTAAGCATATCCATATTTCATTCCCAGTGTTACATTCATTATAATTGCATTTAATAAACTAAATATGAAATTCACCGAATCTTGTTTATAACGTACAATACGACAGTAACACCAGGAAATGCTGTATGCGCGTACATACCTTTGTAATGACGGTCTGTGAAAATTTCGCAATTTAATACGAAAAAAAATGCTCTCTATTAATGAGGTACTGATTATTGAGGCTCCATTGTGTTTTTGATTGTTGCTGCATGACTAGGTATCCTGACCTCGTAGTGTTTTCTTGCTCTTTCACAAAATAACTTTCATGCCATCCTGAACATTTTTTCAGCTTCAGATGCATATTATTGTTGACAGAAAGGGTGCGCTTAGTAGGGATCGTAGAACCTATAAACATCAGCGTTTACAGAGAGAGGTCACTGCACAATACTGCGCACTTTGCCTCAGCAATCGGAGCGTTCAAGAAGGCTATGTTTTGACGGCCGTGAAAAACATATTATTATAGTTCTTGGTAGATAAGCACTAGATGTTCTCTCTGACCAGTATGATACACATATCTTAGAACTTTCCCAGTAGGGATGGATCTCTCACCATCGAAAGAATTATATAAGCTCAACAAGTTGAAAGCCATCAAATGTGCATTCAGCACCGATCCATTAATATTATTCTTAGGCTGATAAAAGTTCCCATCGTCAATGCACAAGTTCTTAATTATCTGTGATGCGTTTCATGTTATCCTTGTAGAACAACGTATTCCATACATTAGGTCAATGTGCACTTTGATATCAGTTTGTGTGTAATTTTAGGCCCCTTCTTATAATTGTATGGGAATTCAAATGTGAAGTCAAATATTTCAGGACAATACTAATTTTGTGAAGAATTCTGTTTCTAATATCTAATCAAGAGATTGCAGGTGATCTTGTTTGACTCCAAACTTCATATTTGTGGAATACGACGCTCTGCATAAAAAGGGCATAATAGCGTTTAGTGTTGTGTGTCTTCTTCCGATGGTGCGTTTGTTTGGTTCCTGGAATTTGACGGAATGGCAAGCCACACTCTTGCCTCAGCAAATGAAGTATCAGTCTCTGGGGGAGTCAAGATTGCTGAGACTAAGTAGACCTTTGAGTTTCATAACGGTTGAGCCACTTAGGAAAAAAGAAAATTACCACTCCCCCAAACTTATCTACTCCTTCCCCCACACCTTCCCCCAAACTAGATTATGAATATAAAGTATGAAGCTAAAAGTACATATCACATGAGTGCATACTCTAGTACAGGAAGCTCATGCTTTCATTGTCATATCATGATCCCCGGTTCATACGTTAAAATCAATCAAGCTTTTGTAAAGCACACACAGTCAGTCGATGTACCAAAACAACAGCACTTTCTACACCCGTCAAGTGTTATTAGATGTTTCTGGTTGTCTTAGATCAAGACCACAGCCTTGCTTTTGTTGTTGTTGTTGTTGTTGTTGTTGTTGTTGTTGTTGTTGTTGTTGCTGTTGTTGTTGTTGCTGATCTTTTGTCAGCTCTGGAACAGTGAATGCGGATTTGATCAGTAGAGGCGTTATAGTACAGGGGTGCTCAAGTTTTTCAGGAAGAGGATCAATTTTGTGTTTTAGATATCTTGTGAGGGCCACATCTGAAAAATCGGTGCACAAATCATCATATGTTATACATAACAACGAAACGAACAGATTACTATTATGGCTGCTTCGGTACCCATTTTTAGGGAAATGGGATGCTTTGTTGTTGTTGTTGTTGTTGTTGTTGTTGTTGTTGTTGTTGTTGTTGTTGTTGTTGTGCTAGGTATTTTGTCAGCTTCGGACACAGTGAATGCGGTTTTGATCAATATGGGCATAACAGTACAGGGGTGCTCAAGTCTTGCAGAGAGGGGTTCAACATTGTGTTTTAGATGTCTTGTGAGGGTCACATCTGCAACATCGGTGCACAAATCATCATAATGCAGTACATGACAATAATCAAATCACTATTAAGGATACCTCGCTGGCCATTGTGAGGGAAATGGGATGTACTTGCTCATTTTGGGGCAAATAGGATGTAGATCTACACTTATTCAGTTATGACTACAGATTTCACCTTAGTATCAACGACCGTAGTGGCCGTTTGAAATCACGTGGAACACAGATTACGTAAAATGGTTTATGTAAGAGCGTATTGGGGTTATTACAACTACTCAGTATAAACATGCAATTGTTAAAACAGAAGCTCTCTATTGATTGGATGTTTGTGGGCAAGGAAGAGGACGTCATACTATTTTTTAAAAATGAAATTGGCATTTATACGCATGATGTTTCTTGACTATATTGTCAGCAGTTACTTAGGCGTTATGGACCAAATTTCTCAAATTCAGCGGCTTTTTAAAAGGGGGTTCGCGTCAAAAGAATCGTTTGGCGTTTTGTGTTTTATTGCGGCTTGAACGTTATGCCTTCATTGAATGATACGTTTTAGCACAATTAATTAATTATTACCAAAAGAGAAGTAATGTAAATGCATGCTGACGTGGTTTGGTCGTTCGCCTCACACAAATATCTCCTCAAATTTGTGGGTGCTTTGACCAGTCTTTTTATAAAATAAAATTTTCATTAAATGATTGGGAAAGACGTATTCTACATACTTCATATTAAAATCTGGCGTTTGATTCACCGGTCTTTTCTCACTGTATTCACTGATTGTTATGTATTTCATTTGAAATATTATTTATACGGATGGTGTATTTTGCTTTATATGTTCGTATTATGAGTGACATGTATAGCATTACATGACATTTTAAATCAATTTCCTAAGGGGTAAATAAACGTTGCACTTTCATGTTTATATTTGTCTTTCATACAGAGTCTAACTATGTGTCTACGCCCAAATCCTTCCACCAAAAACAACCTGAAACGTTTTTAAGAATAAAGTCATTATTGTTTTATTATGAGACCCAGTTCTTTGATGCGTGTGTAATGGCACCATATAGTCTACTTGTCATTTGGGATTCATTATTAAGTTTGGAACAGACCAAAAAATAAAGTGGTGTCGATTTAAACAACAACCAAAAAAAAAAAAAAACTTACGCTAGCTGGATGAAATAATATTTCAAACTCTGTGTTTTCGATCTTTGAGAGATGCTGTGTATGCTGTCTATAAACGTGCACTATCTTTTCATCATTTCAGTTTGTGCCACCCTCTTAGCAAAGCCTATCTGCTAACCTCCTGTCCAGTCAACTGTTTATTTCATAAAATATGCAATTTGTTTGCCCAGTTTATAAAATGAGTATGAGATTGTTTGCTCAATTTATTAAAAAAGACAAACCCCAGTGTTTATAAATGAAATCTTAATTTTCATTTCATATTTATTCTCTTTTCTTTTTCTTCTTCCCTTCCTCCCCCTCCTCTCTCTGCCTCTTCTTTTCGCTTGCCATACATAACTGTTTATTAGTCTGCCAACTTCCAGTTCAAAACCTCACAAATGTTTCCCCGCACTTTTTTAGACTGGCCCATGCTTTCAAAATCAATCCCTTGATACAAGATGAAACAGCTATTGATTTGCCCTCGCATGTATATGTTTTTGTTTAGGCTTTGAGGTAGCAGAGTGTACATGTTTAAGCGTGTCTTGAGTGTTGACAAGCACCCTTTTAAAACACTGGTATTGATAATTCGCCTAGCTTTGACACGATGATTGATTGTACACGTAAAATATTGAGAGGCGGGGGATTCAGACATAAAAGAGAAGAAAAGGGGGAATAATAGGTTGAAGTGACAAGTAAAAATTCGATCAAGACAAAAGCTGGGTCACGGAGCAAACTTCCGGGACGGATAGACAAATGAGAACTGTGAAAGTAACTGTGAGGTTGAACCCTGCGGAGGGAATTAAACTGTCAAACTATGCCAATGACAAAGAAGCGAATTGATTTTTTTTTTATGGTTTCCCACAACATGGACTGGATGCACTCTCATGATGATCCTATAATGTTACAGTTACATCTCGAAATTTCTAGGGGTCAGTCTATATAATTTCGAGTTATTGAGATATGTGGAGATATTTGTGGAGCAGCGTGGCCGAATGGTTGCGGCGTTAACTTCAAGATCTAAAGGTCATTGGTTCGATCCTCAACTACGGTCGTGTTGTGGGTGCTTTGGGAAAGCATTTCATTCACATTTTCTTCAGTTCACTCTTCTGTAAAATGGGTACCAGGCTGTAGGGAGTGAAAAATATTCTTAGAATGCTGGTGATCAGCAACTCCAAATGGCAGCGTCACTGTGTCTCTTCATGGAGTTGAGAAAATCTTAGAGTAATCTGGCCTGCTAGGATAACAGTAGTGTGCATTAGCGTGAGCGGGCATCAGCATGGATACAAGACTTATAAAACCTTTGATTATTATTATTATTATTATTATACATATGATTTGAATTCAACAGCAAAATCTGGGCTATATATTTGGTCCCCCGCAGGTACAGTGTCCCGATTGAGCTCAGTTATGGCTATATCAAAAATGAGGCTCAAAGTCCAGTTCGACCGCCGATAGGTGATGTCTTTAAGACACCCGCCATGGAGAAATCCGTTGCTTACAGAATTCAAACCCGGAACATTTCGCACCAAGAGACAATTGCTCTACTTCTCGACCATCCCGCAGACTTACAAAACTTGTAAATACTTTAGATGATAATATATCCCAACGTTAATGCGCAAACTTCATCAAACTTCAAAGTTCTCAAACTTCATTTTTATTTACTGCAGTATTAATCATTCCATAATCATCCATTATGATGCATCCATTAATTTAAATATCATCTCAGTCGCCGGTAAGCCTACAGGCAATAAAGAAGTTTCCAGATTTCTCCGACTAAAGAATGTTTCGGCAACTTTATTATTTAGAGAAAATGCAAAACAAAACTCGCTCGATGTTTGAAGAGCCATTCCACGGTTATTTCTCCTAGAATTGTATGAAATTTTGTGTGCAAGTTCCTTTTGACCCAAAAATGGTCCTGATTAAATTTTTGGTAGTCTAGGTGTCCTTAAAGTTTTTCTCGAAACTGATTCCTGTTTAAAACAAAGTTTGGGAAACCTAACTTATGCGTTCCATTTTATTATTATTAATATTACAAATCTTATTATTATTGCTGCTTGCTGTGCGCACACGTCACCTACTAACTAGATAAATCTGTTAAATTGCAGACCAGGGTTACCAAGTTGACGCTATGAGACTAAATTTCTTATTAGGTCTGAACAAAGTGATTTTGCTATAAGAAGAATGACTGCGTTTAGACGTAGCAAGACTTTGATTGTCCCTTCCTTTCCCCATTTCCCGGTGCGGCGCCAGGACATCTCAGCTAGTTCTATCAAGTTAATCTTTCACCCTCTCTCATGTTCGTGCACTTAACACAAAAACAAAATAAAGCAAAACAAAAACAATGTGGGTGGGACGTTTTTGTATATCAAGACATGTCATCCTGTATAACAAAGCCGAAATGTGGAGCAAATGTCTCTTGTACCACATGTCAAGTCATTACTGGAATTAGCCACATAATTTGAGGTATCTGGAAAAAGGAGAGGCGTGATTTGTTGATGGACAAACGGGTTGCCTACATTATCGATATAGATTCGAGCCTCATTTTGCAACCACCTGACAAGAATGCCCAGTATTATGAATGAGCTTTATGTAATATTTGCTATAATAATGTATATTTTGTCTTGCATACCACGACCACTTGTCTACCGCGGCAACCCTTTCCCATGCCTGAAATATTAGGAAACATACTAAAGCTGACTGCAAGCTACAAGGCGATGGCCACTGGCTAAACCGAAGTCTTTTGTAAGACCTTTTTAATACGACAGTTGACCTTAGGGTTTTGAAACCTGATTTCGCTTGCCTCGTTAAGCCAATGCAAAAAAAAAAAATCAAGGATAGCTTGACTGGACAACCAGGCAGTAAGATTTCGAACGTGATAAAGCCCAGCAATATGCTTTCTAGTCATTTTAAAATAAAAATGCGATGTCATATGAAGGTTGAGTTTTTCTTCAGACCTGAGTCAGCGTGAGAATCCACTGAGGTAGGAAGCAGATTACTGGTACATTAAAATATAGGAATTAAAAAATCTGGTGGTCGGATAGGGGAGATAACTCCGAAAAATGTTTGTCTCGGTTAGAAATACAAGCCTGTCAGTATACTCCGTAAGGTGTACTCAGGCTGTCCATATCCAGCACATTTACTCCGATAAAACAAAGCAAAAACCAAGATAAATATACATATTTTGTGCAGTCACTTGCAAGACCTTCCGCAATATTCATTATTTCATTTCTATCAACTTCCTTTACTATGTTTGACGAATTTCTCCGTCCATATCTTTTTTTCACAAACAGCTCATGCATAGAAGTACCGGTACTTCCCGGAAGCAGCATTTCCCTGACTCACTCATCATACTCACATTTCCTGTTTCCTAAATAATGAACAGCTCCAACATAATATAGGTCAATGAGCCCATGATAATTGAAGGACATCAAGACAAAACCACCAGAGAGCACGACATGATTAACTCATATTTGGCTCTATCCCTCAGGTCGACCACACTTAAGTATACTAATTTCGCCCAGGTGCAAAACATACCATGAAATTTAAATAAAATCGCTCATGTATATTTTTTTTCCTACCCCAACCATTCAATAGACAACAAAATAAGTCTGCACCGGATATGTGTGGAGATTGCACGGCACGAACATTCATTTTGTGATATCTGATACCTCATTTGGTGTGATTATTAGTTGGTATTTATGGCTTCTCAGAGGAGCAGTAGTTCTATTCCAAGACTTTCGAGCAATGTATGAATGAGTTTCTCAGACGAAAAACATTAGGGGTGCGTTGTTGAACATTCCTGACCAGGTCACAATAACTAGGAAGCCCCTCCCTCGGTTTTATTTTTAGCCTTTTTTTTTGTTGTTGCTCTTAAGACAAGTTCATCATCACGATAGATATAACAATAGGCTGAGTCGTTCAGAAAACAGTGGTATATTATATCGACTTTTCTATAGGCAGTGAGAAGATAGGTCAATAAATTTCTAAGGAAAGTTTGCCGGAATAACAGAATGTTCTTGTCCATCTTGCCGATTTTGAATGAATGAATGAATGAATGAATGAATGAATGAATGAATGAATGAATGAATGAATGAGAGGGACTTCAGGAGTGAGGAAAGAAGAAGTGTGTTTGTGTGTGTGTGTGTGTGTGTGTGTGTGTGTGTGTGTGCGTGCGTGCGTGCGTGCGTGCGTACGTGCGTGCGTGCGTGCGAGTGAGTGAGTCAGTGAGTCAGTGAGTCAGTGAGACAGTGAGTCAGTGAGTCAGTGAGTGAGTGAGTGAGTCAGTGAGTGAGTGAGTGAGTGAGTCAGTGAGTCAGTAAGTGAGTCAGTGAGTGAATGAATCCTTTCTAACAATCCCTGCTCTATGATAACATTTGGATAATGTTAAGCAGCAGCATATGGAAGACGCTTACACAAACAGGAAGTAATATATGGGTGTTAAAGGTTTTAGTTACACTTCTGATCTGAGCTCTAAGAGGATATGCTAAGCCTTCATCATTGCCTCGATTTTGTATTTCCTGTACCCATAGACAAGAGCTGCTTTTGTTTGGTCTTTGCAATTTGGCAAAATGGAAAGCCCTATCCCTTCCTCGGCAAAGAAAGTACCGGTCTTAATGCAAGTCAAGATGGCTGCGACTAATGCAGAAGAGGCAGAAAGCAAAGCACAGACTTGCGAGTGGTGTTTGCTCTACTCATATCGTTGCCTTATTCATTAGCATACATGCCACCACTGATTCTTGCCACATCACCTCCGACACAAGGCCGTTGATAAGACGTTCCATTACCAAATTTTAAAACGTAAATGGTTGCTGCCATGTTGCAGAGATTTTTCCTCCCCTTTTGACACAACACACCGATTTCCTAACAAATTTTCTAGTAGATGTGCACTCTTCCTAGCTGTGAGTGGCGCGAACCAACCAAAATCGTATCCTTTGCTAAAGGACTGCCCACAGAATACATCAACGGCCCGTTTCGCGTTGCCGCAGACTAAACAGCGCGTAGCCAAGGTCTCGGGTGGAGGGAGCCAGGCAAATTCGAATATATATGTGGCTATTTTGCTTTATTTTTATTAACCCTTGGTGATGCTGTGGTAGAATATATTTTACCGCCAGCTCTCTGCATTTGAATGTGGTAATATAATGTATAAGCATCTCCTGGCAGAACGCTGAGCGCGGCTGTAAAATTTTGCAGCTCAGCTGGACGATCGGCAGACCATACGTGCAACAGTCATTATCCGTAACAATAGTCACATAGCCAGCGGGAGGCTGGACCTGAGGCGCCTCGCGCTATGAGAGTCAAGCTTCCACAGGAATGCCGATTGTTAGCATGGGATAGGCAAAAGCAAAGTAGACCTCCCTCGACCAGAAAAATGGGTGTGGAGTGTGATTGCAAAGAGCATCCTTGATCAAACCTTCCATGTGTTTGCTATACTTTAAGGAGACTTAATTCTGGAGCATAAAATGGCTTAAAATTGTGACTGAGCTAAGGATTTGTAATGTCTATTGCTTGATTATAGTTCTGTTATTTTGTTGTTGTTGTTGTTGTTGTTAAACTATGAATGTCTTCTGTGGTACTGATAGAGGCGGCATTGCATTGTTTTTTGTTTGTGTCCTCTTGCAGGCAGACACTTTGATGCATTTTGTTATGTCTGTGTACCCTGGCGACACTCACCTTTTTATTTTTAGTGGTTTTTCATTTTGATTTTGTTTTTGTGCTCCACGATTCGACATGTTCGCCGAATCCTTGAGTCAAGATTTGTATTCGACCGTCACATCGCTTCTAATTCGAATCAGACAGCATTCGACCTACTCTCGATTCGTATCCTCTTGTTTAAATCCACAAGGACTGGGGTTATTTGTCATGGTTGTTCCCTGTGATGAACGAATTCGAATTCGTAGTCAACAAAATAATGTGTTTGCTCGGCGAATTCGAGTTCGTGAATCTACAAACCTCAAGCTTTAGCTCATCTCCACTCTCAGCGAATGGGAAAGATATTTTTTAAACAGTTTTAATTCAAGTACTTTGTGGGCTTTGGCAGGTCACGATTTCAATATGGTGGTCGATGTTGGCGTCATCACAGTGTGCGGAGAGAGAGAGACAAAAGTGATCTTATATTAGAACATGCCAGGAAGGCATTTGCGCAATCATGACGTAGATTTAGGCTTTCTTCATATTTTTTAAGTCTTCGATACCTAGGCAACGGCTTGGAGCATAACAATGACATCTCTTTTTCTGACATATAAACTTTGTAGTAAATAGAATGAGCATGCATTGTAAAAAATGCTGTCGTCATCTCTTATTTTTTCACCTTTTTAGGGGAAGTGGAAGGGGTTTGGGGGGGAGGGGCGATTTTTAGTGTTGCGCACACAAATTGTTGCAAAAATGAATGTCTCCATGTTAAATACTTGGATCGACATTGCACCTCCGGCTCTGGATGGCTATATCTTTAAACGTGTATATCAACAGCAAGACAGTTTGTTTTTTTCAAAGCATGTTCCTCTCTTGTGCGCGAATTCACTGATAATAATGCTGCTAATGAATGTCATCTACAGGTCAATGCTCCCTCCCTCCATTACATAGAGTNGTGATCTTATATTAGAACATGCCAGGAAGGCATTTGCGCAATCATGACGTAGATTTAGGCTTTCTTCATATTTTTTAAGTCTTCGATACCTAGGCAACGGCTTGGAGCATAACAATGACATCTCTTTTTCTGACATATAAACTTTGTAGTAAATAGAATGAGCATGCATTGTAAAAAATGCTGTCGTCCTCTTATTTTTTCACCTTTTTAGGGGAAGTGGAAGGGGTTTGGGGGGGGGGGGCGATTTTTAGTGTTGCGCACACAAATTGTTGCAAAAATGAATGTCTCCTTGTTAAATACTTGGATCGACATTGCACCCCCGGCTCTGGATGGCTATTTCTTTAAACGTGTATACCAACAGCAAGACCGTTTGTTTTTTTCAAAGCATGTTCCTCTCTTGTGCGCGAATTCACTGATAATAATGTTGCTAAAGAATCTCATATTCAGGTCAATGCTTCCTCCCTCCATTACATAGAATAAATACCCCAGCAGCCCGGATCAGTTTAGGACTTTATCAAGTTCCTGGAGAGCATAAAGATACCAATGTCATTTATTTCATATCAGTGCTGATCACTAACATTCTGACATCCTGACAATTTATATCACTGTCTATCACCAGATACTCATTTTCCAGACAAGTGGAGTAATAAAAAATGAGTAAAGTGATTTTCCAATGCGTTTCCAGCATGACAACAGCTGGAATCGAACCCATGACCTTAAGAGCTTGAGTCCAACGATGAAACTTTTCTCCCTGAAGCTTGGTCCACAACCCTGTGCGTGAATATTTTTTGTGCCAATCAAAACGGTTCTTGTTCTTCTGCATTTAACTATGTTTTCTTATTTGCTGGAGTACATAGAGAACATCAGCATGCTTACAAATGAATTGATTTCATCCATTGCTGAAACTGTATTAGGTGCCTTTAGGCATGTGCTCCAAAGTTAAGAAAACAAAAGGCTTGAGAAATGTAAAAGTGCTATCATATATTAGCAGAGATGAAACAAAAATATACTACGTCATATATAGAAACCTACAAGACGTAAGTGGATACTTAAGTCGTAAAACGTAAGACGTAAAACAGTGGATCTAATTTTTTTCGTATCATAAGATGAATAATATGATTACGTAGTTTTTCGAGACATGTCAAGGCTGTATACGAAACACATGTATCCATTTATACAACACATCCGTTAATAAATGCCAAAGATTGTTGACGTTGATTTTCATAATTCCCCATCTCATTTGCTTTCTCATGGTTTGGATAAAAACTAAAACTACTGAAACCCTTGTCAAAGATGTTGCTAATAAAACAAAAAAAGAAACTGATAGAAGTGATACATTTTCATTGACAGCCAAAATTAAGGTGTTCTCCCACTGGCAAGCCAAATTTATAAATTGGAAATTCAGATATCTTGATGGAAAACTTTTATGGGCTTCGGTGGGCCCGTGACGCATCTTTAAAATTAGACTCTGAGACTTCACGAAAATTTCCTGAAAATTTTTAAAAAAAAAGAAGGAGGGGGGTGGTGCTGTCATGCTTGAAATTAGAAAAAAAAAGAGACCGTCAAACTTGACGGAAATGTCCTACTCTAAAACACGTGCAAGAGCATGGAGAAAAATGCAGTTAAGCGAAGAGTGAGATTATGCAGGGTTGTTTCTTGTCGATGTTTACATAGAAAATAATAATTTTTGCCAGTCAAAAAAATAACAACCAAAAAACCACCAGAATTTCTATGCAGCAAAAAGTTCCCTAGAGGGGACTGCCAACAGTTAAGACCAAACGTAGTTAGAATATATTATTATACTAAATTCAGCCCGGATCATAAATTGAAGACCGTTTTTTTCCAAAACTCGGTAAGTACATTTTCAATCAAAAGCGAGTTACTGGTATTCTTCACAGACGCATTTTTGCATTAATTCATCCAAAGTAAAAAATGAGCTTGAAATATGGATTTCTTTAAGTGTTGTATCATTAAAAAATAGACTAAGTAAATATATATTTGTGACGAACAATTACGTGTTCATTATTTCCTAATTTTCTTTCAGAAAGATTAACAATGCACTTGTAGAGCTTTCCTCGTTGCGGTTTTAAATGTAACAATCGTTTATACACACTCTGCAATGCTAAAAAAATGTTGTCATTTGGAGTATGACATTTGCCAATATTTGAGTTATTCACAGCAGGCTTTTTTCAGAGCGAAGAGTACATTGATTTAGTTCTAGCACTAAAAAATATATCCTACAAAACATTGACATTTTCATTACACTGTATTTATCATCTTTATTGTTATTATCACTCGAACGTCATCTTTACAAAACACCGTCACATATCAATACACACTGGCTAACAAGAGTGAATAACAGCATGGATGTACACCACTATCACTACCACACCATCACCACACCAAAACACAACAACAACAACAACAACAACAACAACAACAACAATGAAGGCAAAGTGATAATGATGTTAAATTAGACAAAGAGACCTCTGGAGACTTCTTGACAGAGATATTTACAAAAGAAAAGATAACAACTTGACTAAATTCCTCTCCGTTCTCATATCCCCCTTCACCTCTCCCCCTCTCATTCCTCTTCTTTTCCTGATGAAACATTCTCCCTCTTATCATCCCTTCCATGCCCCTCCTCTGCCTCCTATTCCTTTATCTTCTCTCCCGTTATTCCTTCTTACCCTTCTCAACATTCCTCAATAATATTAAAATTTTTCCTTTATTATATCTCCATCGTCCTCCGTCTTTCCACTTCTCCTCTTCCCCCTTCCATATACTCCCCATCCCTTTTTTGTCCTTTCCCTCCCCTTCTTTTCACTTATTTATAAAACAGTAAAATAATTCTCCTTTGTAATACCTCATCGCCCATCTCCCGTCTCCTTTCCTCATAAAATAGTGTTTCTCTTTTACCATCTCTTCTTCTCTTTCCTTCCTCATAAAGTCTCTTCAACCGTCTCTCCTCTTCCTTCATTTTCGATTCTCTCTTCCTCGACCTCAGCTGTCATTCCTTATAAAACAATAAATTAATGATTTTTCTTATGACCCTCTCTTCCTCATTCTGCTCCTCTTTCATTCCTCATAAAACAATATTCCTCTTTTCATATCTCTCCTCCTCCTTCCCACCTCATCCATGTATCATGCCCCCCCTCGCCTTTCATCTCCTCTACCCCCCCCACCCTCACCCCCTCCTCTTTATGTCTAACCCCCATTAACATACACACACAAAGAAGTTGAGCGGATATATGCTCACTCACCGCCTTATAGCGCGAATGTTTGCGTAACATTTCCCCGTGCACGTGGATCGAATACGTGCGAGCTGATTCATGCACGTGAAAGAAAAGCATGTTTTTCGATCGCCCCTTGTTTATAGGGGAAGGCTTTGTGCACGTAATGAACTGACGTTGGCAACAGGGCATGGCTCTACGGCTCAAAAGATGTCACCTGAACCCTGTGAATGGCGGCCATATAAGGCTCGATTGTTTCTTCCACTGTTGGGTTTCAATGTCTCTATTCATCACATGTATGGCTATATAACATATATATATGAGAGACGAATCTTGCGCAATTTTAACAAGTTTACTGGTCGTGCCCCATGCTGTACTGAACGGTTGATGGGGNGAGAGGGGGGGGGGGGGGAGGGGGGGGGACATTCAACAAATGGTGCAACAGCGTCGATAAAGTATACAGTATATTACTATTGACAAAAACAAACTTTCAAAAATATTCGTTCACTAATCTATGTATCCTGCTCATTAGCTCAGTACTTTGTTCCAGTCATCCATTAACTTGTCTATCCACCCACCCAGTCTCCTTTAATCTTTCTGTTTTGACGGTAAAGAGGCACAATGACAGGATTGCCTTGTGATCAAAAGGAGACTGAGCCTTCCTCATCCGTCCCTGGCACCCCCCCCCCCCC
>JAWQUT010000440.1:598850-612127 GCA_033807755.1 Ellobium chinense | reverse complement strand
GGGGATGATGGACGGAGGGTAGATCCCCACCTCTGGGCGGGACAACATCAATACCGTGGCCGTTAAACATTGCTAGTTTCGGTCCTAGTTTAATAGCTATGCTTAGAGCAGTGCATCTGTAGGAATGTGCGGAGGTGTAGGCTATGACGCTATTTTATTATGAAGTGAAACTGAAAATAAGTTTTAGCCACTTTTGAAATTAAAGGGGTGACAAGCCTAGTGTGGGAAGAGGGAGAGGATGTATATTGTGTGTGCGTGTGTGTGCGCGCGCGTGTGTGTGTGTATGTGTGTGTGTGTGTGTGTGTGTGTGTGTGTGTGTGTGTGTCTCTGTGTGTATGTGTGTCTGTGAGAGAGAGAGAGAGAGAGAGAGAGAGAGAGAGAGAGAGAGAGAGAGAGGAAGTGCTTGTTCTTGTTTCGTGTGTGTGTGTCCGTTTGTGTATGTGCATCTGTGCTTGTGTGTGCTTTCGTGTATACATGTATGTGTGTATAAGCGTGCGCATGCGTCAGAGCCACGGATGTTGTTACACTCTGTTACACTCTTACACTTCCATTTTCTAACACACTCATAGCACTCATCAATATGTCAGTAAGAAAATAACACTGTAGGTCTACAAACTTCTACATTACCGTTTCCACCAGTGCGACCTACTTTCATTTTCGGTTCTTGGCGTGTATGCCAAAAATGGATAATGTGTTCACGTTTATTTCAGTTCCGCGATCTGGGGCTATCTTGAGCTACTGGGGTATAATCCACTTTCAATAACTAACTTGCAATGCAGTGCAGGACAGATGCATGTAGCAAACCATTATGAGAAATGTTTTCCCGTGCAAGTTAACGAGTTAACTTTTGGGCACTGACCCCCCTCTCCCCCAAGATGTATGGAACGCAAGACTGGCCATGTCTGACCCTGCTGGTTGCACTGTTGGACTGTTTGTATGTTAGACACGGTAAGAGGGTACATTTCTTTATTTTTGTTTAATATTTCTTGTCGAAGATTTAACCTTTCAGGTGTCAGATTATGGAAATAGGGTTATTACTAGGGTTTGATTTTTCCTTCGTCCTCAATCCTCCCCCCCCCCCCCNTTACAGAAGGATACCTGAGAGTCATGATTGAGGTTTGGTACTGCCCCTCTAGAGTGCCACGAAGTCAAATGGCCGAAACACTTGTTAGATGAGGCAATCTTCTAACTAAAGATCGTGTCTTGCTTCGCTCTCCGAGCAAGAGAATTTCTTAGCAAACATTACAAAGTCATTCACAGTTTCTTATCTTACTCACTGGCCTTGAGAAATATGGGGTTGTTTGTCCTGGCTGGCTTATTCGGAAAGGTAAATTGGACGCAGAGGTACCCGCGCGCACACACATACATGTATACATACATAAACACCCACATTCACGCACATAAACACACACACACTCACAGAAACACACGTTCCCACACACACACACACACATACACACACACACACACACACACACACACACACACACACACACACACACACACACACACACACACACACACACACTCACATATATATATACACATAGTGCATTCACTGAGTTATGACGACCTCATTGTTAAACATACTAAGTGTCCAACAGCCAACACAGTCTGTAATACACATCCACAAGTAATTCATCTGTGGAAAGAGATCGGCCAGAAAAGAAGATTAATTAAAGATCACCTACCTTCGGATGATCTAGACAGTACAAAGTCTAGAGGTCAAAATTTGATATATAATAGTTACTTCCCTTCGTTTTGATGCCAGATGATCACATCCTTAATGTCGGAAGATGGCGAATAGGCGATAGGAGAGGAATGTAAATGGTCGGCCGAGTGGTCATCAACTGTATCCTATATTAGTCCTACCGAATAAACTAAATTATACTCTACTTGTCTATACATTTTAGGTTCATCAAAGATTCTGCAGTTCAGCAAAGAGTCTTGGTTGAATGATTCATGGGAACGGAAATTCGACATCTCAAAAGGCGACAGAGTTAGACTGAAGTGTATTACAGCCGAAAACAATTCATCTTTGGTCAACATTATTAAACCACAGAATGCTATGGACGTCTTACCACATGAAGTCATACAAGTAGAATGCCAGGCAGGAATGTGCATACATGACTTTGGAAGCATAACATGCAACGACATGGGAACGTATGTGTGTAAAGACGGGAAGAACGCAACCAAGGAAGCTGAAGTTGGCTTTATCGGATGTAAGTTCACCTTAGTTTTTTTTTCTTCAGGCAACAAGACTTGATTGTACATATTTGCTAGTCAAAAAAGGATTACATGCAGGATGCATAAAGGGCTAATTGTCTAACACTTAACAGCAAATTGTATGTGTGTATGTGTGTGTGTGTGTGTGTGTGTGTGTGTGTGTGTGTGTGTTTGTGTGTGTGAATGTGCGTGCGTATGTGCGCGCACGCGTGTGTACGTGTGTCTGTATGTATGTGTGTGTGTGTGTATGTATGTATGTATGTATGTATGTATGTATGTATGTATGTATGTATGTGTGTGCGTGTATGTGTATGTATGTATGTGTGTGTGTGTATGTATGTATGTATGTATGTATGTATGTATGTATGTATGTATGTATGTATGTGTGTGTGTGCGTGTGTGGTGTGTGTGTGTGTGTGTGTGTGTATGTATGTGTGTGTGTGTGTGTGTGTGTGTATGTATGTGTGTGTGTGTGTGTGTGTGAATATGAGTGTGTGGTGTGTGTGTGTGTGTGTGTGTGTGTGTGTGTATGTATGTGCATGTGTGGGTGTATATATATCTGTGTGTGTGTGTATATATGTGTATGTGTGTGTATGTATGTGCATGTGATATATCTGTGTGTGTGTGTGTGTGTGTGTATGTGTATGTGTGTGTGCGTGTGTGTGTATGTATGTGTGTGTGTATTATGTGTGTGTGTGAATATGAGTGTGTGTGTGTGTGTGTGTGTGTGTGTGTGTGTGTGTGTGTGTGTGTGTGTGTGTCTAAACTGTATACTTAATACTTAAGCGTACCTGATGCTCTCAGTATCACTTAATGGATGCATAAATGGATACTTGGGCTGGTGGATAAATTAATGGATGGATGGATGGATGGGAATTTCCCGATATTTTTGATGATCTTGGGAGTTCAAATTTATTTAACTACAGGAAATTGTAGTAGTGTTACAAGTGAGCAGCTCCACGATATGTGAGATTGCTAGAGGCACCCAGCGTGGACAATTTTCAGGTATTATAAAAAGTAAGTGCTAAGTTTGTTTGTCATTCAAGAATTTATTTATACATGTATGTTCTTTAATTCTACAGGTGAACCACAACTCTGTAACGGCGAAGAAAAAGGAAGAATCATACAGACAACCGTTAAAGAAACAAAACACTTCTCTCTTTGTGTTGAGGCTTACCCTGGCATCGAGGACTTTGCATTGTTAAACAGCAAACGCATTCAAGCAAACATAATTAATGACAATGAACAATGGAGTTGGTATTACGAGAAAACGAGGTTTGCCGAGTTCATGGTTCATATTAAAGTTACAACAGCCATTCCCCCACGACCAGAGAGTTACCCTTTCACCTTTACAATCTTCACGCATGGGACTCAGGGACTGCATCTGAACTACTCATTTGAATTACACGTATTAGGTAAGTGTGCACTGTGGATGTTCACTTATTCTCACTGCATTATTGAACCAGGAATAATACCCATTCTTTATATGGACTATGTTTGCCTGAACGGTTAATTTTTGATGGGAAATGGGTTTACAATATTTTGACACATGAATTCTGACCATGGGAAGTAACGCAACTTTTATTTCAGTTAATTCAAAACAACTGCAGTTATGCAAAACTTTATCTAGAGGTCTTTGACACCGATTGTTTTTTCTTCTTTTAGCTCTATTAACATTTTGTGTTATTCTACATATACCACTGTGATTTCGGGAACGTTCTTCCATGGAGGTTAAAGTACTTCTTTTGCCCGATCTTTTAACGGGAAGAAAAAGGGGGGTCAACGCCCAAAATTTTTCACAAATGTCTTTTGAAAAAGATCACCTCAAATTCTGATTTCGTCCCCAATTTTTCATTTGGCTGGTTTTGACCGCGTGTGCGAATACATAGGCCTACACATTTTTTTTTTTTTTAGAAGGCTCAAATGGTACCTGAAACTTTAAAATTGGATGCTTTATTTAAATCACAGGTCATTTTACACCTTTCTACACCCTAACACTGGTTGGCAGGACCCCAAAAAAGGGGGATTTTATATATTGGCGGATTAATTGGGTTGTACATAATGAGTGATTTGCCCCTCTAATAGGTGTCAAAAACCTTAACTTCTCCCCACATTTAATTATTTCCTACATATGTTTTGAGTAGTCAGTAGTGATGCATTCTCTACTGTTAAAGTGTCTCTATCTTGCTTCTTTAATGACAGAGGATGATATTTCTGTGGTGAGGTATATTTGCAGAGGGACACAGAAAATTTTCAATAGTCTCACTCACTGAGATGAATTGGATGAGGTGTTGATAGCCTTTATTAGTTCCCTGGAGAAATGCAACTGTCAGATGTCAAGCAAATTCATTTCCCTACAAAATGATACCAATGTTGCTGCAATATCTGTCTTGGGTCATTCTTATGGCCCAATTTAGAGTTTGATACCTCTCAAAATAGCCAATTCACTTGATGACATACATGCTACTTTAAAAGCTCCCACGTGCAAGAAGCAGATCATTTGGGGGTGGACAATTTCATTTTCAATAAATACGGAGAGAGACGTGCTTTGCTGCTGACTAAAAAAGGATACATTGAATTTGTGACACACAGCCGATTTGAGAAACATCAGTGGAGAATTAACTCACAGCACACATCATGTAACAACGACGACGACAACAACAACAACAACAACAACAACCACAACCCCACCAAGCAGAACAACAAAAACAAATCCTTATTTTGATTTCTTTACCGTGCCGTTTGAAGGGACGGTAAAGTAGCGATTTGCAAACTTTCACAGCAGTATGAAATCACTCGTAATAGTCCACACACAAAAAAAAAATGCTCCGATTAGAAGTCAAGTGTTTTTACTGACTTGAAAATATTTTACTGAAATGTCCCAACATGCATCTCCTGTTCTTTTATACCCTTTCTGTCTCTCTCTTTCTCTCTTTCTCGTTCTCTCTCTCTCTCTCTCTCTCTCTCTCTCTCTCTCTCTCTCTCTCTTTCTCTCTCGGTTTCTTTCTCTCTCTAGCTCTCTCTCTATTTCTCTCTCTCTCGCTCTCTCTCTGTCTATTTCTCTCTCTCTCTCTCTCTCTCTCACACACACACATACGCTTTCTCTCATCTCTTCTCTTTCTATCCCTCTCACTCTCTCTCGATCTCTCCACTTCCTTCCCCCCTCCCCCCCCCCCCCCCCCCCTCCCCCACCCNCAAGATAATAGATTCAGTGACCTGCCTCTGTGTCGACGCCCCGGCTCTGCAGTCTCTCCCGCAGTTCCCCATCCCCTCCCCTCCCCCTCTATCCCTTTGCAGGACATATTTATTTTTGGACATGGGAATCCTTTGTCTTCCATGTCCCTCTCGGTGTATGAATGTCGAGGCAAACTGAGACACTGGGATAATTGTGGCAAAACATTGGAAATGAGTGAGACTGTCCCTGGTGTAATCAGATATTATTTCAGTTTCAGATTCACAAGTTTATTTCCATTGTAACAGTCATTACAGAATATGAACACATAGCGACATTGTTTCAGCAGACAAATGGGCAGACAACCAGACAAATGGACAGACAAATTCAAACGTCTAAATCGTTCAGTCATAATGGAATGGCCTGATTTCGCCGCCTAATCCTTCCTCCCCCCCCTTTTTTTTTTTTTGCTGAAACACTGACAAACGCACACTCGCTTACGGCGAAATGGAGTTCGTCCCAAACAACAGAGGTAGCGTTGCCGTGTGGCTTTGTGGGTAGTTCTCATAAACTGAAGACTGCCAAGTTCGTGAGTTTGAATCCCACCCTGTCAGTTGACCTGTAATTTCCTTTGGAGAGACACTCTACTTCTCTTTCCCCATTCGACTTGGGTGTGAATGAGTAACTTACTTCAGAACTGGGGGACTAGGGTGCTGCATTGGAAGTAACCAGCAATAACTACGTTATGTGTTTTATAATATATTTACCTACAATGTGTGGTGTATACTGTTCTATGTGTTTATAATATGAATGGGATGTAAAACATTGGGGTCAATCAAAGTCACATTTTCATTTTCATTTTTTTAATCAAATTTTGAACACCCAGTATACAGAAAAATCGGGTTGGATGATTGGATTAATGGGATGTTCTGATTACGATTAACAGCAATGATTCTCACATTTTGTTTTCTGTTTAACCAAAGGCCCTCCAGAGTGTCCAACTGACCTACAAGTAACCGAAGTGGGTGTTGATTTCGTTACACTGTCATGGCTACCCGGATGGGATGGAGGATCCGAGCAATCCTTCCAGATCTACTACTCCACAGAAGACAGTGAGAACTGGACACGATATCCTGTGGTCTTCGGTGAAGTGAAATCAGTCATTATCACAGGGCTGGATAACAGTGCACACTACACCTTTAGAATTCTGCCATCCAACAAAATCACGAAAGATGTTGTTGACTGTTTAAATACAGTATCGGCCAGGACACTTGGTAATCTTCTCCTTTTTTCTACTCATCCGTCCTCTCTACCTTTTAATATTTCAGGTAACAAATGTATTACATAAACTAAATGCCTTTTGAGAAAAAGAACAAAATGTCACTTTGGCATACGAGGGCCAAGTTCGCCTCAGACACCGCAATAGTAGTAACATCATTTGCAAGAAATGTAGCAGATCATTTCGGGTGGGAAAATTTAATTTTCAAACAATTCAAAGAGAACAGTACTTTGCTGCTGACCAAATAATGATACATTGAAACTGTGCCACACAGCCAATCTGAGAGAAATCAGTGGAGAATTAAATCACTGCACTGTCATGTAACAAGAACAAGACCAACACCACCACCACTAACAACAACAACCAAAGCCCCACCAACAAGAACAACAACTACAGGAACAAACACAACAACAACAACACATTTTAATTTTGATTTATTTATCGTACCGTTTGAAGGGACGGTAAACTAGCGATTTGCAAAGTTTCACTGCAGTATAAAGCACTCATGGTATTCGGGGGGAAAAAAACCCTCCGATTAGAAGTCAAGTGTTTTTACTGACTTGAAAATATTTTACTGAAATGCCCCAACACGAATCTCCTGTTCATTTATACCCTCTTTTTCTGACTCTCTCTCTCTCTCTCTCTCTCTCTCTCTCACACACACACACACACACACACACACACACACACACACACACACACACACACACACAGAAAGAGAAAGAGAAACATACACTGTCTCTCTCCCCTTCTCTTTCTATTCTTCTCCCTCTCTTTCCACTGTCTTCGTCTTTCCCTCACTGTTTCGCCACTTTCTAACGTTCAAGCTGTCAGAATAATTAGCAATCTATTTCTTTTTATTTTGCTATTTCTTTAAATAAATCCATGCCTACGGATTTTTCATTATACTTCTCCTCTGCTTTTGTCAGAATTATCTTTTTTTGTTTTGTTTAGACTAGCTCATTTTGTTATGACGAGTTTCTTTATTTACACTACCTTAACTTTGCACCTAGATCTACTCCTTTATCACATGTTTGGATGGATGGATGGGTGGGTGGATGGATGGATGCATGGAATATGTCGAGTACAAACAGACATACACATATCTGTCTGTAGGCTAGGCGCGCATAGGCAGTTGTTTAGTTGCCGTGCACTCGGCGACAGTTATTTCTTTCGGCAACTTTTTTTGAAACCGCGCACACAGACGGCGACAGTCGGGCAACTGCATGATTATTTCCTTTTGTTTTGGCGCCTTGGACACTTGTGGACTGCTGATTTGTTCTTTATGAAAAATAAAACTTATTACTGTAATATAATAAGGACTTTATTCATCTTTCTCTTGTCTTTCCTCTGGACTGAGACCTCCCCAGTTCTCCACTACAATCTCACACACCTCGTTCCACCAGGCTTTTCTTTTCCTTTCTCTATTACTCCATAATATTTGTCTGTACTCTTATTATAGAGCACAGTTGTTGTTTTTTTTCCATGACAGTTAAAAATTTCTCAGTCCAAGCTGGATCATTTTCCATTGTGCTGTGTTATAGCGGAAATGGGGAATGGCCTTGGTACCGAAGACAGTTTTGTCTCCTGTGAGCGCCGCGTCACGGTTTCCTGTATGTTACAGAAATGCGAGCAACTCTTTTGTCGCGGGCATGTTGTGACATAACACGAACTTTTTAGTTGCCAGATACTTCAGTTGCCTGTGCGCGCGGTGCTTCTTTATTTCATTATTCACATTTGGACGACTAAACAGTTGCGCAACTAAAATTGCCCTGTGCGCGCCTACGCTAAGTGATTGTAGGAATGTATGGGTGTGGAGAAGAAACATCGTACAGGTCAGTATAAGAAAAGCAGTTTAGAGTGATGACACATGAAAGTCACAGTGACTTACCAGAAAGGAAAGTAACTGGAGCAGCAAGTTTAGTACCGGTGTTTAATCTTTCTTTCTTTCTTTCTTTCTTTCTTTCTTTCTTTCTTTCTTTCTTTCTTTCTTTTTGTTTTCTCTCCCTCCGTCCATACCATGTCAATTTCTTCCTTCTGCTGCATCATTACCCTTTAATGAGAAAGGTTACTATAGTTTGGGTATTTAATGTACTGTAAATGCTATTGACCTAGATCTAGAGCCTAATAGATACTTTGAATTAAACTGTTTCTTTGTGCCTATATAATCAGGAGCAGTATATCAAGGAAATAAATGTTGAGTACACATGCATTTGCTATCCGCTAGTTCAGTCTCAGCGGGACAGGAAATAATTACACTAACTTTACACCAAATGAGTTCTTTTTAGTATATTGGAGGGTGACGTGTGGTGTCCTTCAGAGAGACATTCTACTCCTATTTCCCCATTCGACTCGGGTTTAAACAAGTTACTTGCTTTAGAGATGGGTGGATCAGGGAACTGCATCGCAGGTACAGCAATAATATTATTACATGTTTTAGAATGTATTTACATAATAAAAATACACTTTAAAACATGTGATGTGTGCTGTTCTATGTTTTTGTAATATTATAAATGAGATGTAGGACAATGTATAGAACAATAAATAAATTTTCCCAAGGGGTCAATAAATGTCAAATTTTCATTTTGTCAGATTTTGAATTGGTGATTTTTTTGCCCATTCAGTTTACAGACAAATCAAATTAAACGTTTGGAATAATGGAGTGTTTTGATTGTTTTTACCAACAATGATTCTGACTTTTCTTTCTGTTTTGAAGCCAAAGATGCCCCGGAGTGTCCAACTGATCTACAAGTAACCAATGTGGGTGTTGATTTCCTCACACTGTCATGGCAACCCGGATGGGATGGGGGATCCGAGCAATCCTTCCAGGTCAACTACTCCGTAGAAGACAGTGAGAACTGGACACGATATCCTGAGGTCTTCGGTGAAGTGAAATCAGTCACCATCATAGGGCTGGACAACAGTACACACTACGCCTTTAGAATTCTGCCATCCAACAGTTTCACGAATGAAGTTGTTGACTGTGAAAATACAGTATCGGCCAAGACACTTGGTAATCTTCTTCTTTTCCATTTATTCTGACCCGCAAGTAACCAGGGTGGGTATCGATTTCTTTACAGTGTCATGAGTACCAGGACGGCATGTAGGACTACGGGATTATGGTTTAAAAAAACTATATCTAAGCGTTTGTTTAGAAATTCAGTCTCAGCCCTCCCCCCTCCCCCCTCCTCCCATTCCTTTTCCCATTGCTTTAAATCTCGATGGGTCTTTCTTAAATGCCAATTGATCAGTGCCGCAGTCTAAGAATGTGAGACGTTTTTAACTGACTTCTGCAACTTGCTGCAAAGTCAAGCCATTATACTAAATGTTGCCACTATGGCCATGTCCTTTTTTTTCCCTAAAAAGAGCGATTTTTATCTCTCTACATATTTCCTGAATGTTGAAGCAAAGTTAGGGGGAAAAAACTTAATTTCACCATAAAAATCATTATTTCACTGTTCATAACAGGAAAACATGCTTGACAGGAAAAGACAGCATGTTTTCCACTTTACTCCATGTTTCCTGAGTTTTCCAATGACAAACATTAAGCCAATTACCTTACTGCGGGGAAAAAAGGACAATAAAAGTTGAGAATGGCAGCACTGTCGGCATTGTGCATGGCTAGGTTTAGTATGGGCAGATTCTCCATGGCACGGTAGCAAGAGGGTTAGGAATTAGGCATGTCATTGAAGTGTGGACAACTGACCTTATTGTAAGAGGGTAAACGAAGGCCTGCATGGTTGTGTAATGAACATAGCATAACATAATAATTAGTACCTAAAACAAAACAGAACAAAACAAAACAAAAACATACACACAAAAAGGGCATTTGAGTTGGGTCTGGCATTTATTTTTTTTGGAAATAGAATTAGCTGAATAC
Source organism: Ellobium chinense (assembly GCA_033807755.1). Lineage (NCBI taxonomy): Eukaryota > Metazoa > Mollusca > Gastropoda > Ellobiida > Ellobiidae > Ellobium > Ellobium chinense. Next base: position 601,570 of record JAWQUT010000440.1, on the reverse strand, counting down.
TATCCAGCACTGCACGGGTTGCCCTTAATGATGAGCCGCCGCTGCACCAACTGTTACGTGGTTAATCTGTCTTAGATTCATATCGTATTAGGGAAAAAAAATATACAGTAGTTGCCACGTTATATAATGAGAAACTAATGAGCGTACAGAACTATCCAATTTACTTCGGCAGGCAAACGCCATCCTGATCCCAAAGTGAAGGTAAATACTCCAGTTCCAGACAAGGACGGAGACGACAGCCTTTTCACAAACCTTGGTGTGCAGATTGCGTTTGGTGCAATCTTGTTTTGTGTCTCTGGAATTGCTACCACTGTTGGAATCTTCGTTTGCGTCATGAAAGGTGCTCGTTAACATTATTCTTCAATGAATTTATCGTCATCAATCTCACCAACATTATTATCTGTCATCGAATTCATGTCGATAATTCCTATCATCACATTGTATCATCATATTCATCTTCATTATTTTGGTCATTGTCATCATTTTCCCTAGAGTGATAAAGGAGTTACAGTGAACTGAAACATTGACGGTTGAGATACCACGAGTAGGTAAAGAATATGAGAAGAATAAGAGTTATACTGTAAAAAAGTGTCTGTTACATCATCATCATCATCATCATTATTTAAAACTGAGAAAAATTAAAAGCTCAACCTTAATTCAGGGAATTTATTAAAAATCTAGTAAAGAATTAAGATCAAAAATGACATCTAAACTTTTCGGCTCTAAGGCCTTTATCAATAGAAATGAAACAAGAGTTAAAACTTTCACAATAAAAGCAACCACATTAAGAAGAAAAAGAAAAGACAAGCATGGAAGAGTGAGTTAAAAGTCAGTTATGATCGATTTCGTGAGACAGTCTTAAAATAGTGGGTAAAGACGATAAGAATTGAACCTGGATCACGGGATAAAACAGGTGGTAGAGGAGTGAATTAAGATAAGAAGGTGTGTAAAAGGGGGGAGGGAGTATGAGGGGCTCCCCCAAGAAAAACTGAGCTCCAAGCAGTCAATAAAATTATCATTATCATTATCATCATCAAAAACTACAACTTTGTGAATGGTGAATTGGAGAGAATCAGTGCATAAGAGGAAGGACATCTAATGGGCTACATACACGATACAATAAAAGAGACAGAAGAATGTTGGGAACTTAGGATTTATGGCATATAATGTAAAGTATTTGTTTTAACACACTTGACCAGTATTTACAAAACATTTTAATAACGCCATTGCATTTTAACTGTTGTTCACAATAATATCATGTAATTAAAAAGTCAAATCATACTTTCATAATCAACATTCTGATTGGTAATGGTACTTAGCAAGGACACTGGTAATGCAAGCTGCACAGCTATAGTACAAAGTCATATTAATAAAAGGATGTAAATCTATATACTGGCGTTTTAAAGTCCAGTTAGCAAAAGCATCAGTGACCTGACACTGCAATGTTACTTTCCCAATGCTCCTATGGCTGAGATGTTGTAAATGACGTAATTAAACATGGCTGCAGATTGATGCCATCCTTACTTGTATTACATGTGGGTGTTCTATTTCATTGTGAAATTAATACTGTACTACTCTCTCTACAGGATCTCGACAAAAGACTCGAAGAAACAACAGACAGGTTGTCTCCAACGTACCAGAGTATGCAAATGATGACCCACGTAATCTCTTTATCAACAGCAGCAATGACTCGCAAGAGCACATTTATACAGAAATCATATGAGTTGACACAGTTGTTGATAACGTTGAGATCTTTTTTATTTAGTCCTGCACGATTTTCATATACAATTGATTTGCATTTCCGTGTCGTTTGGGTGAGCATGCACCGCTCAAAGTCCCATTAAATTTCGCTCCTCTCTGAAGAGTGAGGATAGTGGTATAAACCATACGTAGGACTATGGAGAATGCTTAATAGTGCTTGAAGGTTACTGCAGTTTTTTGCTTTAACATTATGCGGATTTTTCCTTACAACGTAGATGCGATGTGAAGCTAAGATGTCTGTTTACTGATTTAATGCGATGTGAATCTAAGCTGTCTATAAACTGAATCCAATTTCCCCCCTTGAGCCTATATAAATTGTTTTTTCCAGGGTCACTTACAAAATATTCCACACTTTCTTTACAAAATATTCCACACTTTCTAAGTTTTTGCAGTATTCAGTGAGCATAGGTCTTTCATTTCGTTTTCGAACCGATACATCGAAAGGTGTAAACAAGCTAACTACTTTCCTTAACAACAAAGGCTCCATACTGAAAGCCACACCGAAACCAAAGAAAATGACCCAGCTTTAGGTTTAGTTTACAAATTCAGGAGAGAATGCTTGCAAATTCGCAGGCCGATTTAGGAACGTTTTAGCGTTTTATCTTACTATATCTGTTTTGGTTGATCGCATTTTAGTACGTCTGTAATGACTTGTGTTGCAGGCTTTAGCTTATTTGTACTGACATGAGTCCCGTCTCGTGTCCCGAGTATGTGTGGACTCCGTAAGGATATGACATGTTTAGGTTCGGAGACATTAGGCCGGTCATCCTTGTGGTTACGTTGCTGCTGACGGCAGTGGGGGTAGAGGTTGTGGTGAAAATGGTGGTTTTCGTAACGTAGTGGTGGTAGAGGTTGTGGTGAAAATGGTGGTTTTCGTAATGTATCATTCATATCTGTCTCCCGGGTCAGTCGTGTTCTGGGACTGTCCAAAGACTGACTTCCCCTCTACCCCTTCAACC
>JAWQUT010000440.1:587054-597178 GCA_033807755.1 Ellobium chinense | reverse complement strand
CCACATATATCCGAGAGGACAATCTGTAATATTATATTTGGACCAGGGGTTCACTTTTAGGAAAGTCCAAATAAAATGCAGTACCGACGCGATGTTACATGGGTCTGTGCATACGACCCTAGACCTACACTGAATTTAGATGATGATATCGTCATTAAAGATTATCCAACCATCCATCCATCCATCCATCCATACATACATCCATCCATCCATTCACCCATCTCTCCACACTCTTCTCTCAGCGCTTTCCCAATATTCATCCTTCAAAGCACACATACACACCGGAGAAATGCCGAGCATAAACATGTATCCATTCTGGAACATACTGAGAGTTAATGCTCCTTTGTGTGTGAAGTAAAACGAGGTCAGAGATCTTAATATTATGGGGGCAAGGTATGCACAAAGTTCTGTGAACTGTCGAAGGGAGACAAGCCGGAGTACAACCATGAGACTACTCAGCTGTACGAGTAATATGACTTATTAGAAAGATCATTTCATTGTCTGCTAACCATGGATAGTTTTTATCGAGGAAATATAGGTCTATATTATCGCCATTTTATTCCATACTTGCCTAAGTCATTTATTTTGATGGTATTAGATGTTTATATATGACTATGAGCTGCAATTTATATTCTTTTTCTTTTCTATTATGTAGTTTTGTGTCACGGAGTAACTGTTTAGCCTACTGAGCTTAGCTCAATACTCAAGCTGTAAAGTAAACTTGAAATTTAATATTAGCAGCTTAAGCAAACAAAGGCATGTCAAGGAGTGATATTCACTCCCTATTTAAGCATACTCCAAGTTAGAACTTGCAGTCCTGCAGATCGGTTGAGTGCCGAGCTAACATTAGTTCTTGATATTTTTGGTCGCTCAACCGCAGATATAACAAGTGTCTATAAAGTGTGGTAAAAGATATACAAGTGCTAGCTCGAAGGCAATTCAATACTAAGTGAAAATTACTATGTAACTATGTGCAACTAAGTTAATTCAGTACTGAATATCATTACTAAATCGAAGTTAAAGATTCTGTTTCTTGTGATAAATACATATCGATAATAATGTGATCGTGTATTTTAAATCGAAGTATAATATTAATCTGTATAATGTCATATAATATTAAGTTGACTAGGATCTTAATCGCCTTGTATTTTTACCACTAGGACTCCCTGCATAATTCCCTGCAGAATTCGCTGCAGGATTCACGACAGTTGTACTGTGCTATCCATATCAAGAATATTACGGGAGTATCCCTTGGAATATCACTGTCACTGTCATTGTTGCCCAGACTCCCTGTCGTCAGTTTCACTAGCATCTAGACTCGTTGCAAGTTTGCAAGTCATACGGTGATGTGTACCTCCGTTCGACCATTATACCATTGTGCCCATATGTAAGTGGACCTCTGCGAGCGTTGGCCATGTTGTGACATCCTGGGTTATTCTGGACCCTATGCTGGAGACTTCGGATTGCCGGTAGAGCTCAGCACACCTTCTCCACCAATAGTCTACCTCTACTACTAGGTGCGAGTTATGTATTGTAGTACCTATATCACATGCTGCAGTAGAACATCATTATGATGAAAATATGTTTGTTTTACTAGGAATGTTTGTTGTGCATGTTTATTGTATATTATAATTCTCATAATTAAATTCCAGGACTTTATTTCATTATTCTCTTATTCGTCGTATCGTTTTCAATCATAATCTTCGTGAACTTGGGAACCATGTAAATTCACTACACTCGTCTTGTCGGTTTAAATCTACCCTATCCATCTTTCTATAAGTGGGTAACGACTTTGTGACATTTTGGCTATATATTATATCCCAAATTTACAAACTAAACCACATGTGCCTCTTTGTTTTGCTTTGAGCAACAGGTTGAGAGCCCTGAATTTCTCAAAAGCTCAGAAAGTGATTCAGGAAAATGTGGAATAAGCAGGACATAATAATTATTATTGTCTTGTTAGAAAATCTTCTGATAGTGTATCCCACTACATGAGTTACAGTTGTCTCTCCTCCCACATCCCTTTCAAAAAAATAATTTAAAAATTCAAAAGTGTACATCATGCTGATATTCGTATTTGACCTTTACGTTCGGGGACTGCTACAAACATGGGGTAGAGTCAGTGGGCAAAGAGTCGTGTGAAGAAAGCATTTCTATGCCTTTTTTCTTTTTTCTTCTATCCTAGAAGGAAAAGAAGTCACGGAAGGGAAGTCTCTCTCTCTCTCTCGCACACACATACACACACACACACACACACACACACACACACACACACACACACACACACACACACACACACACACACACACACATTATTTAGAACAGTTACAGATTGTTCCGCTTCAAATTTGATTCCTGAGATCCACTTCGTAAGTAACATAAAACATCAGATTGAGTGACCACTGTATAACGAAATATTTGAAATCAATCGGTTTTCACTAGTTACTCTTCTCTAGTTTAAAAAAAAAAGCAATCTGGTAAAGAAGGTGGATTCCCATTAACAGAAATTACATCCTATTTCCAAAAAGCATGAAATGAAAATGGGGTTTCTAGAAAAATTGGGACTGTCAGTACAATGAAACGAAATAGAACTTCACGGGATGTTGCTGGCACCCAGATGCGGTAAGGAAAGTAAATTGCAGAAGTACTAACCATGCAATCCTAGCAGACTTTGGAAATATATCGCGATCACATTTCTTTTTATATTTTTGTCAAAGATTAAAATAAATTAATTAAAATAAAACCCACCCATATGCAGCACTGTGATTCTGGGTTATTTTTGCGTGTCTCCTTGTAATTTCCTTTAACCCTCTAATACCCACTGTGCCGTATATGGCACACGAGCTTGGTGTTTCCATAACAAGTGATATGTGGAAATGATTCCTCAAAGTGCTAGCGTATAATACTACATATTACTACATAACAATAAATCGTCTAGACAGTATATGATTTACAGTAAGTTGAAGAGATCAAAACATTTACTCAAAATATCTGACAGAACCAGCTTTGTGACCATATAAACATTTTTTTCTACTGGGACTTAGTGGGTTAAAATAGGATTTGAAATTTGATTTGTCTGTGGATTTTTCAAAAGCAACACAGTCCTTTGATCTTTTGAAACCACTGAATTGTTTACCATAGATATCACAGTGCCAGCCGTATTCGTCACAAGGCGTGAAATCATTGGCGTATCTGCGTGGAGGTTTACTAATGCCTGGTATATTGGGGATTTATGATGATGATGATTGTTTGTGAGGTGAGGTTGAGTCTTCGTCTAACCGCTGAAAAGCAACTGGTACCGTAAACACACATAAATAATGACTGTTTATGAAATTTTAACCACCAGTATTCGGACTCAAAAATTCACATACAGAGATAAGCAATCTACTCGTAAATATGTAATCGCTGTCCCATGATAACAGTCTGCAAAGATAAGCTTACCTATATTCGACAGTTGCAATGACTCTTTGCAGTGCCATAGACGTTCTCAACTTTTCCAGACAAAACTCCAGTCAAATTTCTTGGTGATATTTCTCTCATCAACATTGTCAGAAAAGGCCCTCTACACAAAGTAAAACTGAAAATGACACAACATTCATTCCTTTCGCTGAAAAGGATTTAAGTGCTATAAATAAGAAAACAGAGAATAGTATGCCGCATTCATTAACGTTCGCAGAGAAGGACTGTGAGTGCTAATAAATTGCGAAAAGTTTCAAAGTAGCTGTTGTTACTTACTTAAGAACTTAATTTTCCTGCTTTCAGCAAATCCCTGTCAGACTCCTTTTTTTTTTTTTATGTTTTGAGACATTTAATGAAGTCTCTATTTTAGAATTACTGCGGCATTAAAAATCACGGCGTAAGAACAATGGTTGCACTTTCATACTCACAATACATCACACACATCCGATTTTTGCCTAAGTCTTTTTTTCTTTTTCCGATGATTTGTTTATAACTATGATCTTCCATTGATCCTCTTTTTGCTAATAACAGATTAAAAGTGTGTGTGTGTGTGTGTGTGTGTGTGTGTGTGTTTGTGTCTGTCTTTGTGTCTTTGTGTTTTTTCGGGTTTTTTTTTAGGGGGGTGGGGGAATGGACGTTCATTTTTTTTTTTTTTTTNTTTGAGGTTATGAGAAATTTATCGCCCTTAATCTGTTACTCAAAGCAAAACAATGAGATAAATGTGGTTTAGCTTGTAAAACTGGGAGATTATAATAACCAAGTCAAAACTCTGCATTTGTTTTAATAGGAAAATACAGATAAATGGAAGATCATATAAATTATAAACAACTCAAATCATCCAAACAAAGACTTAATCAAATCTGGAATGAGAGTGAAACTATTTCAAATATTTAATAATTCCATATTAATTTTTTTTTACCATAACGTTTGTTGGGACCGTAAGCAGATAATCTGCCATATGTCTACGAAATTCTTCACTCGTAAAAATTCGAAAAAAAAATGACACTCTGATGTAATGTTCGCTGGAATTCAAACTATAGTGAATTGTTTAACCATCTCTTTGTCTTCTTTTTATGATTGGCTTCTGCCCAAATAAACAATCCAATCTGAAATCTTATTTTTATACTGTGGGTGGCGATTTGAGTCTTTATTTCTGCTACAATGGATTAATATTTTCAGTATTGTTATTAACCCTCAAAGACCCACTGTGCCATATATGTGGCACATGAGCTTGGTGTTTCTATAACAAGTAGACATGACTTCTCGAAGAACCAGAGTAGAATGGCACATTATTACTACATAACAATAAATACAGACAGTATAAAAATTATGTCGAAAAGATCTGAAACCATTTACTCAAAACATCTAAAATAACCTGCTGTATCACTGTAGGAACATTACTACTCTTGGGACTTAGAGGGTTAAGTCAGCAGCTATTTTATAGCGCATTCTTTAGCAACTCTCTCAAAGAAAACGAGATGGACGCCTACACTTCTCACTCTATAGATGGGATTTCTCGTACTTCAGACCANTGAGAAATTTATCGCCCTTAATCTGTTACTCAAAGCAAAACAATGAGATAAATGTGGTTTAGCTTGTAAAACTGGGAGATTATAATAACCAAGTCAAAACTCTGCATTTGTTTTAATAGGAAAATAAAGATAAATGGAAGATCATATAAATTATAGACAACTCAAATCATCCAAACAAAGACTTAATCAAATCTGGAATGAGCGTGAAACTATTTCAAATATTTAATAATTTCATATTAATTTTTTTTACCATAACGTTTGTTGGGACCGTAAGCAGATAATCTGCCATATTTCTACGAAATTCTTCACTCGTAAAAATTCGAAAAAAAAATGACACTCTGATGTAATGTTCGCTGGAATTCAAACTTTTTAACCATCTCTTTGTCTTCTTTTTATGATTGGCTTCTGCCCAAATAAACAATCCAACCTGAAATCTTTTTTTTTATACCGTGGGTGGCGATTTGAGTCTTTATTTCTGCTACAATGGATTAATATTTTCAGTATTGTTATTAACCCTCAAAGACCCACTGTGCCATATATGTGGCACATGAGCTTGGTGTTTCTATAACAAGTAGACATGACTTCTCGAAGAACCAGAGTAGAATGGCACATATAATATTATTACTACATAACAATAAATACAGACAGTATAAAAATTATGTCGAAAAGATCTGAAACCATTTACTCAAAACATCTAAAATAACCGGTTGTATCACTGTAGGAACATTACTACTCTTGGGACTTAGAGGGTTAAGTCAGCAGCTATTTTATAGCGCATTCTTTAGCAACTCTTTCAAACAAATCGAGATGGACGCCTACACTTCTCACTCTATGGGATTTCTCGTACTTCAGACCAGCTGAGTAGTTTGAAAACCACATTTTTCGGGATAAACATGACACACACTTTAATTGCAAAAGACATTCTCGAGAACAGGAATTTAAAATATAACTGCCATTCGTGAAGAAAACCAACAGTGACGCTTAGACTAGAAAGCGGCATTACTTGCATTTGCAACAGAAACTGGAAAACCTGTACAAATAGACTAACCAATAATCAATGGATTGCCCACCGTTAATAGTTTCGTTTTCAAAAGAGCATATTATTTAGTTTTTAAGTGGGTCACAATGATAGCAATACTGGGTTTCCCCCGACTGTGTGTGACGTCACAACCGGGTTTCCCGGGAATGCCCAAGGACACTCACAGTAATATTCACCCATTCGTATTTAATAAACGCCATTAAACTGAGGCCAGTACAAACTATGTGGCTGATATGAAAGTGAAAGCAGTCCAATGAGAAGTTATGGGAGATCTACAAAGTAATTCGCGATGTCAAGTGGTAAATCCCAGTTGACCACAGGCATGGCGGCTCGTGACCTCTTTACCCCCCACCCCCCTCCACCAGTATTAGTCATGTAACAGCCTCCTCTCCCCTTCCCCCTTTCTCTATTATTCATATCAACAGGCCAGCGAGGTTGCACATGATCTTTGTTATGTATTTCATTTGTAATATTATGTATTTACATAATTATGTAATGTGTATTGTTATACTGTATATGTATGTGTTTGTATTATGAGTGAGATGTATCACATTGTATGATATTACAGGACAATTTCCCTGTGGGGGGGGGGGGNGGGGGGGGGGGGGGGGGTAAATGAAGTCGTATTTTCATTTCAGTTTTTTGGTTTTTTTTTCATTTTCAGTATAGTGCAAAAATTGAATGGCAAAAATTCAGTGTGTGCGACAAAGACCTTAGAACTTTGATTTAGGCGCCGTAAATTCTACCAGGGATTTCAAGGATTGCATTTAATGACGAGTCACGACTACAAAATGATGATTTCATCTTAGTTATTTTTGGGGGGCTTTAGCTATATCGTTAGTTACAGTTTTGCTTTTATTGTCTGCTGTAAATTACTTGTCCTTTCCACAAAGCTAACAGAAATTAAGAAAAAACATTCACGTGGCTAAAGAGGACCAGTACTTTACATCACAGAGGGACGAAGAGAGTGGGAGAAAGAGAGAGAGAGAGAGAAAGAGCGAGATAAAGAAAAAGAGAGGGAAAGAGAGAAAGAGAGAGATAAAGAGAGAGCGAACGTAAGAGAGAAAGACAGAGCGACCGAAAGAGAAATAGTGTGTGTGTGTGTGTGTGTATGTGTGTGTGTGTGTTAGAGAGAGACTGGGAGAAAGAGGGTAAAAGGAAGAAAGAGAGAGTGAGAGAGAGAAAATGGAAAAGAGAGTAAGAGAGAAAGAGAGGGCAACAGAATGAGAAATAGTGTGTGTGTGTGTTTGTGTGTGTGTGTGTGTGTGTGTGTGTGTGTGTGTGTGTGTGTGTCTGTCTGTCTGTCATTATGTCTTTGTGTTTTTATTGTGTGTGTTGTTTTTTTTTTGGAAGGGGAGGGGCTGGGGATGGACGCTAATTTTTTTTGAGGTTTTGAGAAATTTAGCGCCCTTAATCTGTTACTTAAAAGCAAAACAATGAGATAAATGTGGTTTAGCTTGTAAAACTAGGATATTATAATAACCCATTCAAAACTCTGCATTTGTTTTAATAGGAAATTAAAGATAAATGGAAGATCATAGAAATTATAGACAACTCAAATCATCCAAACAAAGACTTAATCAAATCTGGAATGAGAGTGAAAATATTTCAAATATTTAATAATTTCATATCAATTTTCTTTACCATAACGTTTGTTAGAACCGTAAGCAGATAATCTGCCATATTTCTACGAAATTCTTCACTCGTAAAGATACGGAAAAAATTGACACTCTGATGTAATGTGCGCTGGAATTCAAACTATAGTGAAGTGTTTAACCTTCTCTTTGTCTTCTTTTTATGATTGGCTTTTGCCCAAATAAACAATCCAATCTAAAACCTGTTTTTTATACCGTGGGTGGCGATTTGAGTCTTTATTTCTGCTACAATGGATTAATATTTTCAGTATTGTTATTAAGTCAGCAGCTATTTTATAGCGCATTCTTTAGCAACTCTTTCAAAGAAATCGAAATGGACGTCTACGATTCTCCCTCTATGGGATTTCTCGTACTTCAGACCAGCTGAGTAGTTTGAATACCACATTTTTCGGGATAAACCTGACACACACTTCAATCGCAAAAGACATTCTCAAGAATAGGAATTTAAAATATAATTGCCATTCGTAAAGAAAACCAACAGTGACGCTTAGACTAGAAAGCGGCATTACTTGCATTTGCAACAGAAACTGGAAAACCTGTACAAATAGACTAACCAATAATCAATGGATTGCCCAACGTTAATATTTTCTTTTTCAAAAGAACATATATATCTAGTTTTTAAGATGGGTCACAATGATAGCAATACTGGGTTTCCCCCACTGTGTGTGACGTCACAACCGGATTTCCCGAGAATGCCCAAGGGCATTCACAATAATATTCACCGATTCGTATAATAATAATAATAATAATAATAATAATTTTATTCAAGAACTACCCCTTTACAACGGGGGCAGGCAGGCCGGGGTAACCTGTCTGCGACTTGTACACACATGGAATAGAACAATGCTATATACAAAGAAACATTGCGTAAATCTGTATCACAATACTTTACAATCGTATCGAACTGCAGTTTCGTAAAAATTTCTTCCCTAAGTTATCAATTATACTGCTAAAAGTCGAGAATGGATTTGAATCTAAAACAAATATAGTCCTTTCCAAATTATTCAGGCTTAAAAATGTATAATACACCCACTCGATATTATTATCCATGCATACTTCATACAGATCATTTAAAAACTGCATTCTTACTCTTTCGTATGCCTGACACTCGAACATAAAGTGAACAATATCCTCTTTCACTCCGCTATCACACATGCAACATTCCTCGGACTCTTTCATTTTCATTCTGTATAAATCCGCATTCAGACCTAAAATACCCGTTCTAGCGTTAAATTTCAATTGTATGGAGTAGAAATCATAAGGATCTAACAAGTAAGACTGCAGTTCTGTTTTAGACACATCAAAATAGGTATAGAACGCCAGACTTTCACTACCTTCATTATCGCATTGTGTACATTGTAAAAAGGTGTTTGAACTGGTTACATTATAATAAGCCTTAAAAATACTTCGCCCTTCATCGTTGGGGAACAAAAACTCCAAACCATTTCTTTGTAAAATAGTAAAAATGTCATCACAGAATCCCCATGGCTTTTTGCTGCTTGTCTTGTCAACGTGAGAGTTAAGTATTTTAAATAGAATACTACTTAGTCTTGAATGATTCATCTGACTAACTCTTTCGAAATATTTGATTTTGAGATTATTTATAGTGTCAATAATATCTTCCCATCCAAGTTCTTGTAGGACAACTTTTCTTGAAACATTTAAGCGACAATTCATAATGCTTTTGGCACACTGATATTGAAAAGACCGAGGCGTCGCACAAGATGACTCTGGCAGCTTCCCCCATACAGCACAGGCATGCAGCAGAGAAGGACGTATAACTTGGTTCCATATGGTATTTCCGAAACTAACTCTATTGATATTTGAATTCTTGGATAAGGTGTATTTCATAGCGGCTAATTTACGATTAAAACTTGGTTTGAGGTACTTATTGATATGATAATTTGTTCTGAGATTTCTTGAAATATATATGTCTAAATACTTATACTCTGTACATTCGTAAATTGTTTGTGTTCCTAGCATCCATTCTTTACTTTTATTAACATTCTGTCCAAATATTAATACGTCTGACTTGTTTTCATTAAATTTTAAGCCCCATTTTTGGGAGAAAATCGAAGTGACTTTCAGCATATCCTTTAACTCATTTTCCGTATCGGCCACCAACACGATGTCATCTACAAACCCTATTAAACTGAGGCCAGTACGAACAATGTGGCTGATATGAAAGTGAAAGCAGTTCAGTGAGAAGTTATGGGAGGGAGATCTAGGAAGTAATTCGCGATGTCAAGTGGTAAATTCCAGTTGACCACAGGCATGGCGGCTCGTGACCTCTTTACCCCCCCCCCCCCTCCACCAGTATTAGTCATGTAACAGCCTCCTCTCCCCTTCCCCCTTTCTCTATTATTCATATCAACAGGCCAGCGAGGTTGCACATGATCTTTGTTATGTATTTCATTTGTAATATTATGTATTTACATA
>JAWQUT010000440.1:571604-585247 GCA_033807755.1 Ellobium chinense | reverse complement strand
TTAAACGTTCTTTCTACCCGGATCCAGGTATCCACGTTACACGGTATAAGTCTTATCCTCTCTCCTAGTCTTACCCTGTAAGTGACAGCACTGCCGTTTCAACCTTGACCCACTAACCTTTTCTTTACTGATGAACTATTTATATAACACGACCTGCTTAGGTCATAGTAGTCTAGTGTCTAATAGGCCTGTGCCAAACCCGGTCCAAGAAGTAATCTCGGGTAATAGTAATCGCCATATTCAAAACTCGGGTACCCGATTACTCACGATTACTACCTAGCTGGGGAGATACATTGGCAATTAATGGCTTCTTTTATCACTATGAGTAAAGCTCGTTACCCACCCAACCCAGGCATCGTACCCGCCCAGGTCCCTATCGTTACCCGCCCAGGCTTCGTCTGGGTTTCGGGTTTGAGGTTAGTGACAGTGTGCTTGCGACGTGATGTTGTTTATTGTTAAAACAGATCAATCCTTCCCTTCCCTTTCCTAAGCATCATCCCCTTAGCTACTAAAATGCGGTGATGAGGACTAGCTTTTTATTCATTGTTTCTTTTCTTCCATTCTCCAAAAGTGAAAATGGATTTTTTTTTGCCTTCACAATAATGCCTTTTTTATTGTTTTCTTTCAATGTTTCATCATCTTATAGTAGGTACAACTTTAGACTTCAAAATACACAGAGAAATATTATGCGAAGACAAGACAATAAAACCCGAAAAAAAAAATATAAACTACATGTTGTAATATAAATAGAAAGACCATAACCATTTGCAATTGCAAACTTCGGATTGTTTACGGAAAGGATACAGAGATCATCAAACGGCGGCAATAAATTCTGAGAAAAGAGAAAGAGAGGGAGAAGGGGACTTGAGGGAGGAACTGCTGGTCGCTAGAAGCTTTTTTTACCTGTGCGTTAATTAGATGACACATTATTCTCTTGTTTCAAGCCTGATAAGGCATGATTACTTTACCAGCGTCTTTTCTCATGAATACAAAATTACAAAGCCCGGCTTCATCCAGTGTCTCCCGTGGTTACACGATTACTAAACCCGGGTTTTTCAAAAGTAATCTCGGGTCCCGGCGGCTAATAAATATTTCGGGACCCGGGTACCCGATTACTTTTTGCCCGGGCCTAGTGTCTAATATCTCGACGAAGGCTTTCACCCATGGACCAGGGAGGACAAGCTGATTCAATAAAACCATTGGTGATGAATTTCACGCACGGATGTGTCCCTTGGACTAGAAAGGTAGTAAATGACTGTACTTTTCAAAATTTTGAGAAAGCTTTTTTTCTCTTGTTGAAGAATGCCTTGGGATATACTTGACCAAAAAAAAAAAAAATATTCACAATGGTTGCTGTAAAAGCCTACGTGTAAAAATGCTAGTTACTGATATAAGTTGAACTATTGCTCGTGTTTTTTTTTTCCCGCATGGGATGGTCAAGCTTCACACTTGTACTGATTTGAAATTGTAAACCAGACATGTATATTATATCAAATGTATGCATTTATGTTTCTGTATATTTGCTGTCAATGATACTATTGTTGATATACTGTGTGATGTATCGTGTCTATCCTGCCATTTATTACTTGTTATTTTGACCGCCTATGTACACTCCAGCGCCATCTAGGCATGACCAATAAGAACGCAGAAAGCCTTTAGATGACATTAAATGGGATATGTATTGTATATTATCTCTATATATTATAAACTGGTTAAATATGAACTGGTTACATATTTTCCTAAATGGTTCTTAACAAAACCTAGTATGGCTAAATTCCTAAATCTTTTAAATTCAAATAATGATAAAGAACTAAAAAACATAGCAATAGGTTTCTATCACATTTTAAGAGAATATAAACAATTTAAGTGACACAAGTGCTCGTTCCTTTTCTGGCAGAGAGGTGGGGAGGGTGTTAATTTACTGCTACATATGAGTGTCTGTTCAAATGCGATGTTGTGGAAGTTATAACTGTTATCATTAGATGGGGAGAGTGAGTGAGCGAGAGAGAGAGAGAGAGAGAGAGAGAGAGAGTGAATAAGATAATGAAAGAGAAAGTTAGTGGGAGAGTGAAACAGAGAGAAAGAGACAAGATATGTAAATGATACATTTAATTTAGTAGCAGTCATGTGTATATATATATTTTTTTTTCTTCCTTTTCATTTGTTCCTTTGTATTGATGTAACATTTCATTGTATGTGGTTGGCTTATGCCTAATGAATAAACTTGAACTATGATTTATATGGTGTTAGCCAAGCCGTGGTTAAGTGGCCATTATTATGATCGATTGAAACACGTCACTGAAATAATATGCTAGTTCTATGTATGAGGAACATTTCACTACTGTATCCCTAGAGCTATAAAGCGATTCTTGGAACACTGCCAGCCCTTGCTGTTCTGGAATTTACAGATAGACAGGTAACCGAAAGGCTTGTTGACTCAGCCACGAAAGCATACTACTATTCAGGTAGCACCGATCAGGTAGAATTCATTTTCCTGCTCTCGTTGAATGTATCATTATGCTTCTAGTCTGTATCTTCCCCTTTTTACTGGGTTTATGTTGGTAATATGTGGGCCTATCCATAGTTAGACTTCACAAGGGGTGGAGGGGAGAGAGTCACTCTATGTCTCAGTGTGCACATAACAGCACAAAATTACTTAAGATCATGTTTTTGTATTCGAGTTCACTCTGTCTGTCTGTCTGTCTGTTTGTCTATCTGTCTGTCTGTCTGTCCGTCCGTCCGTCCGTCTGTTTGTCTGTCTGTTTCTCTGTCTGTCTGTCTGTCTGTTTGTTTGTCTGTCTGTCTGTTTCTGGCTCTGTCTCTATCTTTCTCTCTTTCTCTGTCTCTCTCTCTCTCTCTCTTGTTCTTCCTCTCTCTATCTGTGTGTCTTACTCTCTCTCTCTCTTTCTCTCTCTCTGTCTCTTTCTCTCTCTTTCGTTTTCTCTCCCCCCCCTCTCTCTCCCTCTCTCTCTCTCTCTCTCTCTCTCTCTCTCTCTCTCTCTCATAACTTTACACTAGAAAAGCACCTTCAAAATACATATAATATCATTACACAGGCCAAGATTATTTCAGGAAAATCATTCGCGTCCCTCTCCCCTACTCCGACACCTCTCTTTACAGCTACCTGTTGTAGATCTGAGTTATTTTTAGCCAATTCTTTATTATTCTCGATAAGATATTGGCTACGAGAAACAGGGTATTCTTGTCGAGGACGTCAGCGTGCAGACTTGGCGGGGAATCCCCTTTCGTGTGACCTATTTAGATCCCGGGGTTTCCACTACAGCGACAATAGCAGAGCCCAGCCAGATAGTTAGTGTTCTCAGTAAACTTTTGGCGTGTTGGGTTTTACTATCACTTCCTCAATATGAGAAAATAGATCGCCAGAATTTCCACAAAAATTGCAAATTCTCTATATTATGTCTGGGTTCATAGTAAGTAGGCATTTCTCCTCTAGTTGTTTTAGAGTGCAGGCACTGGTCATTTTATTGAATTCGCATTCTACAGTGTATCGGCTATATCGTTATAGAATATTTAATTGCAACACAGAGAGTTGAGAAGCGTGACTTAGAGATGATCAAATCGATGTTCACCACCGGATTACTTTTGTTCGTGGTTATTTTCTTGGGACTTTCAGCTGGTGATACCAATGGTAAGAACTCGATTGGCGGTAACTGGAGACGTATGTCATAACAAAATATACTAATATTAGTTAATAATAACAAACGTAATAATAATGATAATAATAACAATAAGAATATTAATGATACTACTTCTACTACTACCACTACTACCAAATATAGTGATAATAACAATAATATAAACACAATAATTAGATAATATTATTACAATAATTATAATAATTAGATAATAATATTACAATAATAATAATATAATTGACAATAATTACAATATAATTATACGTATAATAAGAATAATACTGACAATGACTAATGATTATGAGGACGCAGGTTTAGTCCGTAATCACTATTTTGGGGACGGGATTTGGGGAGTGGGGGGTGGGGAAGGGAAGGCTCAGTTCTCTGTTGAAACTCGACGACTGGAACAAAGGAGCCCTTTAGTGTTACAGCGCTAAGCTAAATTCAAACTGTTTAACAGAACAGTCCTATTCGATACTTGAGAGCTTACGCATTAACGATGAGCCATCTTACCGTCGTCAGAATTACAGTAATTTTTAATGCATTGGTGCTGAATGCACCCTTAGAATCGTTCAACATGCAGACTTAATGCAATTCTTATGATGGTAAGATGTTCAGTTGTTAATATGCACGTTCTCAGTTGTGTTCTGCAAAGTTTTTCAATCTCAGTTCAGTTGAATGCAATTATTGGTAAAGTATTTGTGTGTAGTATGTGCATCTGTCTGGTTAAACCATATATTTTTTTCATTTTTTTATCAAGGTCCTCGGAAGAGTTTGGTCTTCACTTCCGAAATCTGGGATCCAGTGCTAAAAGAGTGGAGAGTCAGCACATCCTTCCTCAGAGGTAGCACAGCAAGACTTGTTTGTATCCCTGACAATACGGGGGAGATTGCGACTACACTCAGAATCAGGAAATCGACAGAAGAAAATCATTTGTCATACGATGCTACTGGTTTGAAAGTTATTCATCGCTTTGGAAACACAGACTGCGACAAAATGGGAACATATGTTTGTGAGAACGAAGACGATGTGAGGAAGACTATAAATGTAGGAATTATTGATTGTGAGTATGGTCTGTGGTGTTTCTTTGTTTTGTTGTCTTTTTTTTTTTAAGTTAACCGTTTGGTTATCTCCTGCAATTACTGTCATTGAACCCATTCTTGCTGGAGTCCTGCTCCTTGACTCCTGTATACCAGTGTCCAGAGTGGACACTGTGGACTTCACTCACATCTTTATCAACTGCGACTGGCACATAAAGATGAATGCACCTATGAAACAGGCTCACAGAATACTGAACATACAGTATTTAGCAACTGTGTGTCATTGAGCCCGCAGGTTTCAGGCACCTATTAGAAGACCAAATCATTCAATGTGTACAACCCAATTAATCCGCTAATATATAAAATCCAACTTTTTTAGGATCCTACCAGCTAGTGTCAGGGTGTAGAAATATGTAAAAAGTGTGTACTATACAACATCCAATTTTTAAGTTTTAGGTACAATTTTAGCCCTCCAGATAAAAAAAAATGCGTAGGCCTATGTATTAAGTATTAGCACGCGGTCAAAACCAGCTTAATGAAAAAATTGGGAACCCAATCAGAATTCGAGGTGATCTATTTTGAAAGAGAATTGTGAACAATTTTGAGTATTGACTCCACTTTTTCTTCCCCTTATAAGAGCGGGCAAAAGAAGTACTTTAACCTTCATGGGAGGAATTTCCCAAAATCACAGTGGTATTTGTAGAATAACACAAAATGTTAATAGGGCCAAAAATAGAAAAACACATCAGGTTCCAAGAACCCGCACCCACCCTTGGCCAGAAGGGCTAAACTAGAAGAAATCTCTGGTGCTGTAAAGAGGATCTCTTACTACTCAGAAGACAGTTGCCTTATTTTTTTGGTAAATCTAGACTGAACATCTGTAACTATTTTTTTTTCATGTCGAGAACGCAGAAGAAAAAGAAGAAGAAGGGGAAGGAAAAGAAAAGAAAAGGAAAAAGAAGAAGAAAAAAAAGAAGAAGAAAGAAGAAGACTGATGTCAGATTTCCAGACTCACTCCTCAATAACAGTTTTGATGACTGTAAAATTTGGAGAGTGCATTTTAAAGTGGGGCAGTATTAAGATCTTGACACTGTATACGAGTTTTAAAAGTTACCTATAATAATTATCTCGGGTTTTTGAGTATGTCATGCTCTGTAAAAGTGACTTTTGGTCTTGAAGAGTGATTTCCTCCCCATAGATTTGCAATTAAAGCCACTCCAGTAGCCTTATTCTTTTAGATTACTTACTTTTACTTTAAGACTGCCTAACCTGTAACTGCAATTACAAGTNATATATATATATATATATATATATATATATATATATATATATATATATATATATATATATATATATATATATATATATATATATATATATTCCAGTATTGGAAATAGGAATCTGAACTTTGAAAATAAATTACTTTAGACAGTCCGTGACAAGTAAAGTTTTTTGCTGGTCTCTTCGTTTGACTTATCCCCATGAAAACCCCTATGGGTCCTAAGAATATTTCCAGAGGACAAAGGTTAGCTCACTGGCAGGTCCTATTTCTTTCCACCTTCTGACCCTCAACGGTGCTGCTTTAATTTAACTTAAACTGGCCAAAGAAGTGACTAATGCATCAAACTAGGCCCCTTGGGAGGAGAAAAAATGACTTGAACAAGTTATCACTCTTAACTGTACGCGTACGTCCAACTTAGGTGATATCCGTTAGGCAATGACATCTGAAGTGATAAACACTTTCCTTTCCTTGAACTTTTTACAACAGCCAATCTTTTATTTTGCAAACAACTGAATATGTTTTTGGCCTCCCACGGATGTCATTATTTAGATTGTGAGTCACCGTCAATTAGGAGAGTATGGATTTCAGGAGTATAGGTGGTGTAGGCTTTCATTTGCTGCTTAGTATTACGCTGTCTTTATCACACACTCAATCCGTTAGGCCTGAGTGGAGAGAACGATTGTTCTTGATCACACTGCCCCACCTGGACTTTTAAACAAAATTCGAATTATGATGGGGACTTTACCTCGGACGTATGAATAAAGGGCATAAATTCACAAGAAGAGTGGCGTGTTTCATTTCTCTCTCTCTCTCTCTCTCNTCTCTCTGTCTCTCTCTCTCTCTCTCTCTCTCTCTCTCTCTCCCTCTCTCTCTCTCTCCCTCCCTCTCTCTCTTTTTCTCTTCCTCTCTGCATCTGTCCTTCACCCCAGTCACAAAAATAAAGAAGTTTGAAAAGGACAAATTTAAGCATGTTATACAATCCAGTTGATCTTGCTATAGACGTAAACTAGCTAAATACCTTCCTCCTTCACTTCTTTGAAATCTGACGTAATGAAGTTAAAATAGGTATAGGCTCATATCAGTAGTATGTAATATGTGTAATTGAAATTGAAATTCAACGGTCACAGGAGCGTGTACTTGCAAGGAAAACAAAATGAAACCGTGGTTTCAGAGAAATTCAGTACGTGCAGTTTTGTTACAATATGAATTAGAGAGTGTGTTCTGATATTATTATGCATTTCGTTTATTGTCACTTGTTACATGTTGTAGGAAACATCATTAAACTTCGGGTAGCTCTTTATGTGCTCCGTTCACTGGTCCAGCACCCTGTGAAGAGTAATATTAATATTATNGTCTCTTATACACATCTACCCCCACCCCCAACTCTAAAGCCAGTTATCAATTTACACCTGGATCGAGTGATGAAAAGAGTGCAAAAGGACGCCACAGCGCAAACCTTCCGACTAGAGAATCGACTCCACAAACCCCAGACTTAACAGTGTTTAGATTGTGAGAACAACTTCCAAGTCACTCAGGGAGGCTGCGTGGAGGTATTTCTGTAATAATTCTTTTAAACTGACATTAAAATTTAAATTTCACACTGAATTATAATAATATATATTGTCTGGTCTAAATCTACAGGTGAACCTCGACTTTGCAACAGCAGTGACACAGATAGGGTGATATTTGCACCTGTTAACGACAACCACATTATTTCTCTGTGTGTCATGGCTTATCCAGGTGTGGACAAGGTGGAGTTGGTGGAAAGTTTGACCAAATTAAGGACGTCAGGTGGATCTACACTCTGGACTTGGAGCGCTAAACAGACTGAGTTTGGTACTCATAAGGTTATAGTATCATTTGAAAATGTAACAGAAGACGACGTTGGAAGACATACATTTGGTATCTTCACTTCTTACAACGGAAATCTGAGACAGCTGAAGCACACCTTTGAACTGAAACTTGAAGGTATGGGTATGGGGTGGGTGGGTGAGACGTATTTGTCTTTCAACATTAATGGATAAGCAAACCCATAAAACTATAGTGGCACAAGAAAATGTTGGTGTGCATACTTTCGACATAGTGATTAACAGAAGTTTTTTTGTTTTTTTTTTTGTGAGTGAAGAACCCTCCCATCCTCACCTCCTCCTCCCCCCCTCCTCCCCCACTCATCAACCGTCCACTAAACCCCCATCGATGAATTATGGTGTAATTGAGAAATAGTAGTTGTTTTATGATGTTTTGGCAGGAACTTCGGTGTCAGAAGTATGCTCTATTTGGCAAAGGTATCCAAACGTGGAAAAGATCCTTCTCTCCTTTGACCAAGTAGTAGGAAAGGAAAAATGTGTTTACGATTAATATTTTGGGGTTATTTTGTGGTGTGCCCAATCCCAAAATATTGACTTTCATGACCCACAAATAATAGGATCCTGGAAAGCTGGGAGAGTTTGGATATTGATTTGTTAGGGTCTTATTTATAACCCCTAAAAATAAAATTTTAGTAAAAATGGGTAAATACAGCACAGGCTAGAAAACATTTTTGTATTCTCTGTTGCTCCAAAGAATTTTTGAAATGTTCTATGTGTGATCTGTCGACACTGATTTGTTCTACAGTGACCTGGTCATCTGGAGTGGTGATCTGATACTATTAGGAGCTAAGATCTGTTTATTCTTTGCTGTCATATCCACTCCTGGAGTAACATTGATCCAATTAGTTCGTCAGTTTTTTGTTTTTTGTTTTTAAAGAAAAACAAGAACCACTTTATATTTTGCTTTGCAATTGACCCACCAGGACCACCTGACTGTCCAACTGACATCCAAGTAACGAGTCGAGGCACTGATTACATCAAGTTGTCATGGCAACCAGGATCACATGGGGGTGCTGACCAGAGTTTTCGGGTGTACATCTCAGAAAACAATGGAACATCGGTCTTGATTCCTAAAGAAACTAATAGGACTTCATTGACCATCGATGACCTCCGGGCAGGGACCAGCTATGCCTTTACTGTGATATCACACAACAGGTTTACACAGTACATAGACGAGACTCGCTGTAATAATACTCTTTATTATCATACAGGTACATTTTCTTTAGTGAACGAGTTTTGTTTTTTTTTCTTCTTGTTGTTCTCTCTATCTTGCTTCCCTTAATTTTTTTTCCTCCTAATTCTTCTCTCTGCTCACTCTCTTTTTTCCTATGTCCGTCTATAATCTGGTCGCTTAATATAATAAAAGTCTCTTAAACCAAGATTAATATCATTAGTCATTCATGTGGTATGGTATATACATAGGCAGTGTTCATGACCATTTCTAGGCGTATTTTGCGTTCCAACGGTAACGATCGGATGGCGTAACTTTAATGATAATCTCATGTTGAGTGCTGAATTGGATGTCTAGTCTGTGCTTTAGACCTACACCGCGCACCATTCAAGATCTAACAACTTGCTATGAGGTCATCTACCTAGCACATGCCTGAATAATTAACTATCAAATAAGATTTTATCCTGCACACTCATTAGACCAATCCAACTTTCTCATACCTTGTGTCGTGGATTGTTTCTGAAAAATGGTGTATTAGTATAGTAATTCTATGACATTCAAATACTGACTAGTCTTCAAGGAATCGACGGTGAGTTAATCCTTGAAGGGACAAGGACAGATATTTGCTTCAAAGCCTAAAAACTCCTTATTATTCAAAATAAAATAAGAAAAGGGGTACATTTTCATTCCGCCTGATCGTTTCTAAAACACGATCACTGATATGTCTGATTTTGACCCTCTGCACACCGTCATCTGCCGTGCTTGTGACGTGATAAAGTGAAAATAGCATGCATACGCTGTCCGGACCAGCTAGTTATCTCGCCTTTTCACGTCATGCAACACGAATAATGGCGGCTCCCGACATTTCTGCGATTTTCTCAGAAACTATAGGGAAAAGGGAAAAATATACGCTGTTTAACTTTTATGAAACAATAATGTGAATTTGTTAATAATTATGTGAAGCAGTTACTTATCCCTGTCCCTTTAAATTAGAATGCAAGCCCCACCTGGGGTTTGAGGTGTCAGAATATCGGGTTAAACGAGCTGACGACGACAGAAATAATAATAAGAAGAAAAAGAAGAAAAGATGATGTGCCGAATGTATTACACGATTAATAAACACTACTGATTAATAAATGGAATGTAGATATCATAATTACAAGGGACGCAACCAGTTCTAATTGATCGACGCTCTCGGCCTAGGTAGAATAAAGAGTTATGTACCCCTGAACTCAAGTAAGCTGTAAGCCATAATGATATTCAAGGACATTGATGGTTTTTGTTTTCTTTAGAGGGCTTTTTATATGCACTAGCCCAAAATAGGTTTAGCTGAAATGGGATATCCATTCTTAGAAGTGGCAAGTACAATGTAATGAACAATGTATGATTGTTATGTATATCATTTTAATAGTATGTATTAACATATTTTTATGATGCATATTGCCCTATATGTTGATATTGAGAAACAGATGTAGAATACTATTTGACATTATAAACCAGTTTACCTATGCTGTGAATAATTTTTTTTTTTTTTTGCTTTTATTTCATTTCCTCTTTATCCTATAACTAATCATGTATATTTTGTGTGTTGTGTAGCGCAGCTTCCGAGTCAATCAACCTCGCCTACTGACTCACTGAACGAGGAAAACTACCAAATAGAAGACAGTACAGTGGCCATTGTTACTGTGGTGCTTGTTCTGCTGAGTCTAATCCTAGTAACTGTTGTCGTTGGTCTCTTGCTGTACAGGAGAATCAGTAAGAATACTTTTCTAATTACTGTGGTCTATGTCACATAACTCTTCTTACGCTCAGTATAGATCATTTTTTTGTTGTTATTGTAGTTGTTGTGTTGTTGTTGTTGTTGTTGTTATTGACAGGACCAGAAAGAAGAAAGGGAGGCGGATGAAGGGAGAAGAGAATGAGAGAAGGAAGAGAGAAATTGAGAGTGAAAGAGTGAGAACTTAGAGAAAGAGAGAAGGAGAGAGAGAACAAGAGAAATAGAAAGAGAGGGAGGGGCAGGGCAGTATTGCAGTTAGGAGGTGTGATATAAATAAAAATAAATGTACAAAGTCAAATAAATGTACAGTCCTCTTTATCAAAAGTACTGGATAACATGACCATTATTATCATCATCATCATCATCATTTTCAAAATATAAAAGACTCTCAGTACTGTGGCATGAAAATCTAAATAAAAGTTCCAAATTTTCGGATCAGTGTCCTTCTTCAGGGAACATAATATAAAATAGTCTCTCATCATCATCATTATCATCATCATCATCATCATCATCATCATTTACAACTGAGGAAAATTGAAAGCTCAGGCTTAAATCAAGGAATCTATTAAAAATCTAGTCAAGGAATAAGAACGAAAATTATTTCTAAACTTTTCCGCTCTAAGGCCTTTATCAGTAGAGTCATCATCATCATCATCATCATCATCATTTAAAACTGAGAAAAATTAAAAGCTCAACCTTAATTCGGGGAATTTATTAAAAATCTAGTAATGAATTAAGATCGAAAATGACATCTAAACGTTTCGGCTCTAAGGCCTTTATCAATAGAATCGTCATCATCATGATCATTACCTTCACACCAGTTGTATCAATGAGATGAGGTGCCACCCTGTAAAAATAACTGACAAATGTATATGGTATCTTGTTGCAAATTTAATTAATATAGTCAGATGATTCTATATCTCTTAATAAAAATGAATGCTGCTACAAACTTACATCAACCAGTTATCGCCGTTGTCATCATGATTGTCACCTTCATCAGTATCTTTATCTTGTTTTTTTTTTTGTAAAGAACGGATCTACAATATGATGTTCTCACGTCATCTCACACCAAGAACTCCTCACGTCACTCCAAACTCCGATGCCAGAATTCTGGAGTCAGCAGCAGAAGAATCGTTCCTGTCCGCCACACTTCCCACCAACAGTCACAATGTAAATAATTCTTACTGTAATATGTGTTTTCTTTGAGGATCTCATTTGTCATGAAATTCGCGGGTTAATCTTCAACCGCGAAAATTATTTCCCCGGGGAGAACAAAAGCATATTATTATTACTAGTACAAAATTCGAGTTAGAGGCATTTACCGTCAAGGAAAAACTTTCGTTTTCTTTTTTTAACCTCAGCCCTCCGTTGTTTGGACATTATTGATTATAGTATACAGTAGATAGTAGGCTTATATACTTCTTTATCTAAACGGAGGAGAACCTTCAAGTGTGTTTCATGGATAGTCCGTTCATATCAGTTCGGATCACCATAGAATCATTGCCACATAGTCAGATAAGAAAACCGAAGTGCGGGGCACACCAAAATTAGATCCTATCAGACAGAAATTCTCTTGATTTCTCGAGACTCAGCGCTCAGATGACCAGTAGCTGGTTTGTTTATAAGGACTGAAATTATTTCGAAAATAAATTAGATCCTTTCGATACATCTTGATACCCCTAGGCTTTGCGCTGAGAGGAGATCGGTAGCTAGTGTTTCTCAGAACTGAAATTGGTTCGAAAATTATTTTGATATTTTTGATACAGATCGAAACTGGAACGAGGGCTATGGTCGGATGAGTGGAGGGNAGGAGGAGGGAGATCATCCTCTTTGAGTCAGAAACATTTTACCACCGAAATCGAAAGTGTCGAAATTGTATCGAGACTCCAGAGCCTGATCTTTGATACTGAAACAAAATTCATAGCATCGAAAATATCGATGTTCACAACTACAAGTACATTTATTTTGGACGATCAGTGACGAGTGACAGTGTTGGTTGTGACAGGGATGTAAGCAAGCCCCAGAAACTGTGATACTTCACAATACTGAGTTATCACCCATAGCTATAATGCCCTAAATCTAACTCTACAGTCAACATTGTCTCTGTCTCTCTGTCCCTGCCTCTCTTTGTCTCCCTCTCTCTATCAGTCTGCTACTGTCTCTCAGTTTCTGTCTTTCTGTCTTTGATGCTTTGTCTCTCTGTGTCTCTTTCTTTTCTTTCCCACTGTCTCTCTATGATTGTCTTCTCTGCCCATGTCTCTCTATCTATGTCTCTGTTTCTATGCCTCTGTGTCACTCTCTTTCCTTTTCTCTGTTTTGTCTTCGTTGTCCCCCCTCTCTCTTCCTGTCTGTCTTTGTCTTTGTCTGGCTCTGTCTCAGCCTCTCTCCGTCTCAGCCGGTCTGTCTCTCTGTCTGCCTCTCTCTTGATGATTGGCCATGTCTTTCTCTCTGTATTTATGTCTGGCTCTGTCTATTCATCTCTTTTTCTTCTCTCTCTCTCTCTCTGTCTGCCTCTGTCTGTCTCTCTCTAATTTTCTGTGTTGCTTCATATTATATTCAATATCTCTCTGTCTCTATACATATCTATCTTTCTGTGTAGATGCATATCTGTCTCTGTATCTCTCTTTGTGTCTCTGAATATGTCTTTTTATGTCTTTGTCTTTGCCTGGCTTCGTCTCCGTCTATGTCTTTTTTGTTTTTGTCACTTTGTATGCCTCTCGCTGTCTCTGTCTCTCTCTGTCCTTCTATATGTTTCATTCTGTCTGTCTGTCTGTTTTGTCTGTCTGTCTCCTTCCCTCCCTCCCTCCCTCTGTCTCTCTCTCCCTCTCTCTCTCTCTCTCTCCCTCCCC
>JAWQUT010000440.1:535545-557582 GCA_033807755.1 Ellobium chinense | reverse complement strand
ACACACACACACACACACACACATACACACACACACTCGAATAACAAATGGCTAAGATTCGTAAATGAAAAACAAATCGAATTTAAAGATCCACTCAGATGAATTTGCTTTCACATTAAAAAAAAAAAATTACATCCATTTTCTTTACGGTTAACATATTATTAATAATATAAGTACTGTAATAAAAATGACAACAACAACCATTTATTTAGCTGTAATAACTATCTACATCAGAGCAATGCATGTGTTCAAATAACTGAAGAGAGAGCGAAAAAAAAATTGAGGACAAATAAATTTTGTAAATAATACACTGGAATGAAACTTTAAAACAAAATATCTGTTGTGTAAGTTCAGTACCAATGGCGGATTATCAGATATGTTTACATAATGTCATCATTCATACTACAGAATTTCAGTAACCAAATTTCCATCACACACTTAATTCCGCGAAAAAAAAATTAAGTGGTTTTCTTCCCACTGCGTCTCCTTTTCGTCAAAAGATGACTTTTCATGTAATAATATACATGTATTGTAGATGAAAAAAGGTGCTATTCTATCTGCACTACATACCAGTAAGAATAATCCAGAAGTAAAGAGGTAACAAAACTGTAAACTATACTTTCGTGTACATTGTGTTGATCTACCTGTAATAATTTTTTAAAAAATTAACAAGTAATAGTGACACAATTTGCATTCTTTTTTTCTCCTATTGTTTTTTGGGGAGAGGGTAAGAGGGAGCAAGGCGGAAAGTTGATGGGGTTACGTAACTTCCATAAAGAGGTACGAGTATCTCTAACCAAGCCGGTTGAGTTTATTAAATAACGCTAAAAACAGTTTTATGCCACTATAGGCTATTGTGTGCAGGTGTAAAATTTGTTTTTTCACGAGGATCTAATTTTCACTAAAAGTCGGAAATAAATCTTAGAGAGGATCTGATTTTCGCGAAAAGTCGGAATTAAATTTTTAATCTTAGAAAGGATCTAATTTTTACCAGAAGTCGGAAATAAATCTTAGAGAGGATCTAAATTTATCGACCCGCCCATGGCGATTATGATTTGTTTAAAGTGATTATGATGGCAAAGTTTTAGAGTACTCCGAAGTGATATTACAGGACTGCCAGCCAGGCAGAAAGACAGACAGTCAGACCGACAGACAAACAGACAGACAGACAGACAGACAGACCGACTGTCCGACAGACAGACAGCTAGCTAGCTAGCTAGCTAGCTAGCTAGCTAGATAGATAGATAGATAGATAGATAGATAGATAGATAGATAGATAGATAGATAGATAGATAGATAGATAGATCTGTGGGTCGGTAGATATGTATTAAATAGGTAGGTAGGTAGTAGATAGGTAGGTAGGTAGATAAGTAGAAAGGTGGAAAGGTAGGTAGGTACCTAGGTACGCAGGTAAGTAGATAGATAAGGAGAGGAGAGAACATAGAGGAGAACAGAGAGAGAGAGAGAGAGAGAGAGAGAGAAATACATAGAGAAAGCTCTAATAGAGAGCAGCAGGTCAGGTAGAGACAGACTCACTACTCGCTCACTCTCACCAGTTCGTGTTCTAGGTCTATCTTGAGGAAGAGAATAAGAAGTCAAGACAAAAAAAAAAAGAATAAAAGAACAATCAATAAAGGGAAGGGAGACATACTGCTGATAGCTAGGAATAAACATGACAACTTGTCCTGGCACTGGATAATGCACTTTTAAACAGTCCTTAAAAGCTTAGAAAATGTCTCATGGGGAGGAGTAAAAGAGCTGGATTTTAGTTTTAAAAGGTTTAGATAGATGCAAATACATCTGTAGCCACAATGGGGGTGGGTGCCATTCATATGTAAGCTATATGATTATTGCTGCGTAGTAAAGGATATCCTGTTTACTGCGGATAGGCTTAAAATGTAAGATTGTCTGATTTGCTGCCAAAATTTTCAGAACTAAACTGGTCTTGTGACATGATTCTATGTCTCCAAATTGGGAAGAAAAGTAAACTACTTTGTATGTAAGTATTGAAGTCCTGGACATCTTGACAAGTCAATGAGAGGTGTAAAAGCGTACAAAGCCAATAGTGAATACAAACCAGTGGCATCTTCATACCTATACCCTTGCTGTTAGCTGGGATTTCGTTCTTGCTTGTAGTATTAGTAGTGCTACTGACATATTCTGGTGTCGTGGTTGTAGTCGGGGCCTCATCAGCAGTGCTGGTGGTGGAAATGGTGGTGGTAGTGGTGGTAGTGGTGGTAATAGTCTTAGCTGAAATGACGGATGGAAGAAGTAAAGATGTCAAAAAATACACTCTTTACTTTTGCTGATATTATGATTACTCTATCTTATGTAGCCTCATAGCAAATACTATATGCACTCCCCAACACCCTCCCTAGCCTAATAGCAAATACTATATGCACACCCCAACACCCTCCTTAGCCTAATAGCAAATACTATATGCACTCCAAAACACCCTCCCTAGCCTAATAGCAAATACTATATGCACTCCCCAACACCCTCCCTAGCCTAATAGCAAATACTATATGCACACCCCAACACCCTCCCTAGCCTAATAGCAAATACAGTATGCACTCCCCAACACCCTCCCTAGCCTAATAGCAAATACTATATGCACTCCCCAACACCCTCCCTAGCCTAATAGCAAATACTATATGCACTCCCCAACACCCTCCCTAGCCTAATAGCAAATACTATATGCACTCCCCAACACCCTCCCTAGCCTAATAGCAAATACTATATGCACTCCCCAACACCCTCCCTAGCCTAATAGCAAATACTATATGCACTCCCCAACACCCTCCCTAGCCTAATAGCAAATACTATATGCACTCCCCAACACCCTCCCTAGCCTAATAGCAAATACTATATGCACTCCCCAACACCCTCCCTAGCCTAATAGCAAATACTGTATGCACTCCCCAACACCCTCCCTAGCCTAATAGCAAATACTATATCCACTCCCCAACACCCTCCCTAGCCTAATAGCAAATACTGTATGCACTCCCCAACACCCTCCCTCACCCCAAACCAAAAAAGTGCAAGAAGTGCATATTTCCACTTTTGGCTGGATTGGAGTTATCTATATAAAATGGCATGTAATGCGTCGGTTTAGATCTGAAATGATTTAGCATGGCAAACAGTACAGCTAGTGTGCCTGGTTTGAAAAACAAGGTTTTGACAGCAACTGATATGGGAACAAAATTGTCATCTGCCATTTTCTCAAAACCATAAAAAAGTGAAGAGCTGCACTTCCTATGCTCAGCCATTGATGTACTTTATTGATGATTAACGCAGATGTTAGGAAGGGGAGATAACGTCTGCATCCTTCTGTCAGCCATGACACTGTGGTCAAATGCGCGTTCTTTCGTCATGCCCAAAATGAATTTATTGCTAACCACACTGCACAAAGCAACGCCGTAATAGATAGCAGTCACTGGTAACGTTTATCACATTAGAACCGTATAGACAGTTTGTTCATTGTCTATAATCAACATTTTAAGAAGCGGCGATTTTATGTAAAATGAACGTCTGAGATGTCTTGCTGGCAACAAAGGGTGAGAAACAAATCAATACCGTATACAGCACTTTATTCTGCGATTTGAAATATCTGCGCGTCGAGTAAATTGAAACAATTATTATGAACGCACTATCTTAGAATAATCACGATCACTATAAAACACAAAGCCACGGATTGAAAAGACTGTTGGAGACAGTATAGACAAATCAACGATAAAGTTTCATTCTTCCTTCTGTTCGTAGTACCCCCACTTTGTTTGTCCATAGGTCATGAAACTTGCACGTGCATGCGTAGTGATATCATAAGTAAAATGTATTAATCGTCTATTCAAAATTCAATAACTTTAAGGGTAAGAGAAAGACTGGATGAAAAGTGCAAACACATTAACAGACATATTTTATATTCTATACGTGGTATAACTTTCATTGATCTAGATGCTATACTTGTTATCGCAGTAAACACACCATATGTCAGTAAGGGATGTGTTGGGACCAGTGTGTTAGTCTGCATAGGGGAGGAGTTATTGGTAAAAATATTTTTTAGTTTTTCAGTTTTGTGACATAACCATAGAACTTAGATATTTGAAACTTCCAGCATTAGCAGACAATATCTATCTGCTAATGTATGTAAGACTTCAAAAGGCATAAACTCTGAATATTTTTTTTAAAGGTATTAAACGTTGAAATTTATCATTATTATTTCTCTTTCTTTTGGAAGGAGGAGGAGATCTTATATATACATATATTGAGGATCTGTAATGAGTGTTCGATATCAGATTCATGAAATTCGTTATACATTTATCATATTCGCGAGCCTGCGCCGAGCGAATACGATAAATCTATAACGAATTTCATAAATTTGATATCAAGCAAATACGAGTTTCAGATCCTTTTTATCATATAAACTCTAACTAATAACAAAACGGAACTGAAGTGATGTGAGACACATCAATCACAACTGAACTGAATGAACCACACAGTTACTCGACACAAAATAGATCCAAACAGTTGACAATCATCGATGAAACTTTACTCTTCAGAAACACTGTGACATTTCAAGTTCTTTAATTCAAATGTTTAACTGAACTGAAACCGAAACGTGAAGAGAACGATGACAAGCGGTAAGAAAAACAGACTGAACTATTGTTTTCTTAAATCTAGACAAAAGAAAACCCCGAGGCAGTGAAAATACTTACAAAAGAAATGACGTCACATATTCATGACTCACAAAAGAAATAACATCACCTATTCATACGCCTAGAGGTTTCCAAGGCTTCCAATCAAAGTATTCGCAAACAGGTCAAAGGTCAAATTTATATAGGGTGCGACAGACCAAAAAATTATTACATACTTTATGTCACCGGAAATAGGCCCTGTTTATATGATAAATTCTATTAAATCATTAACTGTATTCAATATTCATGTATTTACATATTAAGATATATGCCACCTCATTAATGACCAACAGCTTTAAGTATAGTTGAATTAAATGTCCTGAGAATTGAACACCAGTAAATCTGAGCTGATTCAAAAGGCAATGATAAAAATAAAAAATCTCAGATAACACAAGATCCTATGGATGTTTGGAGCATTTCAATTTACAATATNTATATATATATATTATACAGTTTACTCTTAGTGCTTGATGATTAAAGCTTAAGACTTTCAAAAATTTTCATTTAAGTTTTGTATCTCTTAACTATTAGTTTATTTTTGCCAACATGGCATGAACATGTTCAGGATGGCCTTGTAAGAGTGCTGTTATTGGCAATGGCAGCTACGGATATACTGATACTGGTGACAATGGCGTGGACAACAAGATGATTATGAAGAGATAATACGATAGTGTGGCATAACAGTACAGGATGGAAACGGAGCACTGAGTAACAAAAGTGGGAAGTAAGCGAGCACAAACAGATGCTTACACAATGTAGGATAAAATAGCAAGGGGTCAAATGCCTAACAAGTGTGGCATAATCACTTGTCCCAGATAACGAGGTAGAAGTAGTCGAAGCATACCAAGTGACATCTACGGTCATGTCGACTACTTATTGTCATGGAGCCTATGCGTGGTCTAGCAGACACGACTCCCCTTCTCTTTCCGTTTACTTTTAGTTTGTTTACCTTGTTTTGTGTTCCCTTTAATGATAAAGTATATTAGCCGTGGAGAAGACGGTGAAACCTACATGTACTTAGTTCCAAATCATAGTACAACATCTTGCCGTATATAGTCTGGAATTTCAGAGTGAACGTTCCACAATCTCTGTGTGTAATGTCAAAAATCCGAACATCCACGTCGTAATAAAGGCCTTGGGGCATTTGAAGATTTTTGGAGACTTGATATCTGCTCGTATCTGATATTATTGGCCGATCTCTGACATGAAGAACATGGAGAATCTCTCTTAAGTCGAAGGCGTCAGACGAAATTATGCATAAAGTGAACACTACTACTTGCTCGTCGCAGCTGAAGCTCTTATTCTGTGTTTCTCCAGGGCAGAGTCGCGGTGCACCTAAAGAGTAAAAAACAAACAAACAAAAAAGGAAATAAAAAAGGTAAACAAATGATATATACTTCGTTTCTAAAAATAAGCACAAATATAGCAGTAATTGCAAATAAATCACAGGATGCCATACAATACCCACACACCAGGCCTACCGATATGTCTCATGCAGCACAAGCAATATAACCGTATATCACATAGTAGAGCATAGCGGATATAATTACACACACACACACACACACACACACACACACACACACACACACACAGACACACACACACACACACAGATACACACACACTCACACACACAGACAACACACACACTCACACACATACACACACACATATACAACGCACACTTTCACATACACACTCACACTCATACACACATTGACACAATACTCACACACACCCATACAGACACACAGCTTCGCACACACAGACACAAACGTATACGTATGTGTACATTCACACACATACTTACTCGCACATACGCACACACACTCACACATACACATACATACATATCCACGCATGCACAAGCATGCACTCAATCATGCTCACAAACATACAACACAAAATCCCTTAAGTTTAGCTGAAAGATGTTTTTAAAATTATAGTTTTTGACTATCTCACAGTATGACTGAATTAATGATACATGTAGCCTGAAAACTTTCTTGAATCAGCAATCAGCTCTGACATGTATATATTGAAAGGCTGTATGGAGGCAGGAGAGAGGGATGTACACCGAATCGTGAAGAAATGAAGAAACTTACTGAGCCCTATGCGAGTAACCCCTTCGGCAAAGATTCATTATCTCATGACTTATCGCCTGTGCTATGTTAGGCGCAGACTCGTGTCGCAACAACCCCGTATTTGCCCTCGATTCGATTTTTACTTCTCAAAATTCTCACTTATGCTTGTAGCTATACTAAACATCTTTACAGATATCCGATACGCTGGGCCTGGCTGTTTGATGTGTAATATTACTCAATTTAAGCATAAACGAAGGAGAACGAATATGTTAATAAAATCCATAGAGAAGATACGCATAAAAAGACGACTTGTTAATTGGAACTCTTCAGCTTTTCATTACTTTCGCATTTTTGGACAGATTATGGTCTGTAATCATGTTTCACCCCAATATCACGATCACTTCTCTGTCGGAACTGGACCACCACCGCCCTTTATCGTATTCCAGATGTGATAGAATATGTCTTATAGCTTGTCGAAATGATACTGAAGTCGCTGCCGGTTTGATTAAATTTTTGGTATGACGTGAACGCTTAATATGTGTACTTTCATTGTGTCCCTACTGTAAACCGTATATAGTTTGAGCACAGTGACCAGACCTGCGGACTAGCTTTGGCCATCTCGGAACGTTTCTCTGGTTAGAAGAGAATTTTTTATGAAATGGCGCAAAAATACTTTACAATTTGGTTCCTGCAACCTAACGACATATTATTAATTTTGTCTGGCTCTTGGACATATTTATGAAGAAAAGTACTGTGCAAGGCGACCTCCAACTGGCTGGTCTGAAAAGCTACTAAGACATTAGTCATGGGATTGGCTGACCTCGGGATTAAAGAGGTCGTCTCGTTTGAACGCAATATTTATTTGTCCTTTAAATATGCCTTGCGGTAGACCTACACATTAGATTTTCTTTATTACTATTTATTTTTGTGGTAGGATTTAAANAGAGGAGGCGTGGTCATGAGGGGGGAAGGGATGGTGGAGAAGAGATGGGGACGTTGGGAGCGTGGGGGAAGGGGAAACCCAGTATATAATATTTGTGAACGAAAGGCTCTGCAGTTATTGTGCTCTGTTTAATACTGTACCGTATCAGAATACAAAGATCAACAAACGGCAAGATGGATGGCTAAAATGAGTAAAGGTGTAAGATTATATTCATTGGCCTAGCAGTTTCCAATCGATGCATTCTTCCGACGGTCATGGGTAAAACTGATGTATTGCTGTTTCATAACAAGAATTATACACTTTTATGAACCCAAAACCAGAAAAAAAAACTGATGGCTTCAGAAGCTGAAAAGAGTTCGCCAAAGACCAAAATAAATAACAGCCCGTGTTATCTGATGAATCAAGTAAAATTCAGGTAACCTGGGCCCATGACGTCACAGCGACTAAAACTTGGACTATATTGCCTAAGAAAACTGAGAAGCCACATTGACTAACTTATAAAATCAAAGAAAACGTGTCTAAATTACAAATGTGCCTGAATTAGAAAATTGTATCGGGAAGAAAAAAAAACCGATGATAATAGTAATAATACAAGTAAAAGTAACACTAGAATATAATATAACAAAACGTAACATGTAGTGTGTCATGATATGATACAATAATAATACAAACTAATAAATCCTTTTATAGTTACACTATTTTTTCTTTGCATATTTTTAAGCACTGTTTCAAGTGTGAGTTATAAAAAAAGCAACAACAACAACAACAACAACAACAACAACAACAACAACAACAACAGCAGCAACAACAACAAAAACAACAATAATGATGATAATAATAGTAATAATAATACTATAATAAAGATAATAATAAAATATTAGATACAGTTTATAGGTCTCGAATACAAGTTAACACCCGCTAATACTTCACACTTTAATAAAGAGTATTATCACTCAGGCAGGCCTGACCATTATCAGACTTTTTTCAACTCTCTGCATATAGTAAGCATACAGTACAGTTGCCATTTACAGATACTGATCACTAGGATTCTGGCAATATCTTTCTCTGCATGTAGCCAAGTAAATATTTTGGAAGAAAATAGGAATGAAATGCTTTTCCAATGCATATAACATCATGACCATGTTGGGAATAGAACTCACGATCTTTTGATCTTTTGATCTTGAGTGCAACGCCGTTAACATATGGCCACGCTGCTGTATTGACTACATTATCAAAAACAGTAATTCAAGTTGAAGATTCTACAGAGCACTATTCTGTCCAATGCGTTGTGTACTGTATCTTGCACAAATAAGAATTTTGGAAAAGATTTGTGTGTGGATACCAATCAATTAACCAATCGTGTAAATTTAGTATTTGGCCAAAAAAAAAAAAAAGTTACATTACCCTTCGAAACCATCACCACCACTACCACCACTACCACCTCCACCACTACCTTCATTACTACCACCACCAAACAACAACAATAACATCAACCACCATCACTACCATCATAACAACCTTCACCACTACCACCATCACCAAAACAACAACAACAACCACTACCACCACCACCACCACCACCAAAAAACAACAACATCAACAACAACAATGGTAACAACAACAACAACTACAACAACAAGAATAATGAAGTATAGCAACAAATGATTCATTTGGCGACTGTGAAACTTACATCCTCCTATTTGCACAGTCAGTGATGAATACAAGTCTGTGTTGTTATTGTGTTGACAGCTGTAAGTACCCATGTGCTTACACTTCAGACTCTCAATATGGTAAACGAGAGCAGTGCCGCTGATACTGGAGTTAAGACGTTGGAGTCGTTCATTGTCATATTTCATGTATATTCCCAGGGACGATGGCTCATACTTTTTGGACGTGCAGATCAGGGTCAGATAATCTGGATCTTTATTGACTTTCTCAAAGGTAATGTCTGAAAATAAGTAATAACAATAACAATGACAACAACAATCTGTTATTTAGCTGTAGTAAGTATCTACGTTAGAGCAACGCATACATTCAAATAAGTGAAGAGGGAGGGAAAAAATGGAGGACAAATAAAGTTTGTAAATAATGCACTGGAATGAAAAACTTACTGAAAATATCTGTTGTGTAAGTTCAGTACTAATGGTGCATTATTAGATATGTTTACATTATGTCATCATTCATACTACATACTTTCAAATTTCCACCACACAATCAATTCCGCNGGCCTTGACCAGTGAAAAAGGTAGGGTGTGTTTACAAATAGCAACCAAGCTCAAAATTTCAATGGGCTTGCTGGGGTTAGGTCAGTCTTAAAAGTTGGGCCACATAATGAGCTTCAATCTGATATATGTCTGGGTTAAAGCTAAAACTTTGGGTTCAGAGGGTAGCTCCAAAGGCTAATATAGCCCAAATAGCAAAAAAGGGCCCAGGTACATTACAGGTCTGTAACCTAGACACATCTAAACTGGAGTTACGCCCCCTACTGGGAGATACTCTCTATTTAGACCTGGGGCAGCTCGATTTAAATGGGAAATTTTTTTATCACCCAATGGGGTTTTCCTGTATCCCGTTAGCCTCTTTGGACACAATATGTGCCAAGGATGCCGATGCCATCATTATATCATTTTTTTGCCAGAATGGCACTTAGCCACCCTTTAGAACTAACGTCTTCAGTTATGAGTAATATGTGACTGAATTTTTATCGATGTCTTAGAACGTTGCCACTTCTGAGTTTCATAACTTTAGTTAACTGTCGTATGTCATTATTTATTTATTTATTTATTTATTTATTTATTTATTTATTTATTTATTTATGTACAATTACACATTTCATTACACATTACACATTTTCAGCACTTTACTGTGATATAAAAACATTTACTGATGTGTCAGAATATCGCCATTGCCAAGTTTCAGAGAATTCGTAAACTTTTGTTTGTCAGTACTTAATTTTCTACTTTAACAGGTTACAAAAACTGTGGTTGGATTTTGAAATTAAACCCTTGCATCCGTTTGTCAGAGCTATTGTAAACTATGATGTGCTTTTTTGTGTGGATATGAGAGGACAACGCTTTTCAACAGTTAGGGAAAACTGTGGTTGGATTATAATATAATCATTAGTGTTTGGCAATGATGTTCAATTTCTTCATGCTAGATTAACTGTAAGTAAAATAGGATCTGGACTCCCGGTTTGTCCCGATTTTAGCATTTTAATTTTCCCAATGAAACAACAAATTGAGCTCAGTTAGGTCTAAGTTCAGGGTTCAGCAGTAACCTGTAGATTGTAGCATTTCAGTAATTCTTAAACACTTAACCCAATCTAGAGTCATTGTTGCTGTTGTTATTATTATGTGACTCCATGTTAGGAAGGCTCTGTTATTAAGAGTTGTTATCCCCAACCGGCATTTCGTGGCCTTTCTTTATGACTTCAATTACACTGAAAAGTGGTTATGCGAATCTAAAGATATTATTTTGTTTCTTTTTCTACTTCATCATTTGAAGCCATTGAAAGCCCTCGACTAGGAACTACATGTATACC
The DNA here is from genome assembly GCA_033807755.1 of Ellobium chinense. Lineage (NCBI taxonomy): Eukaryota > Metazoa > Mollusca > Gastropoda > Ellobiida > Ellobiidae > Ellobium > Ellobium chinense. The sequence goes on along the minus strand of JAWQUT010000440.1, from coordinate 546,320 downwards.
TTTTCTTCATGTACTTAAAATACTGACCTAAAGTGTAACTTGAATGATGCTGTTGTCAACTTAGGTACATGTTTTACATCCGTATGGCAGTATGCATGAATGTGAGTTAGTCTGAGTACTGTATTGTAATGAGTTATGTACTACTATGTTTAGACTATTTGATTATTTATTATTTACTCTCATGTACCAAGGCAATTTTCCTTTCTAAGGATAATAAAGCCATTCTTATCTTATCTTATCTTATCTTATTTTATTTTATCTTATCTTATCTTATCTTGTCTTATCTTATCTTATTTTAAAAATTTTATGGGATCGTTAATACCACTGTTATGTTTATTGTTGCAACCACTTTGCCTTTTTTATTTTATTTTTTTACCTGTTATGATGAAGAATAAAAGTCAAAACAACAAAAAAAACAAAAAAAAAATGATCTGATATGCATGTTCCGTAATGTTCTAACTCTTTTCTTTATCGTTATTTAGTTTCACTATACATCCATCGGGCACAACTGGGCAAGAATAAGTTAAGAATAAGTTAAAAACAAAATTACACATATTTAAAAGTGAGAGAGTATAAATGAGCCCCAATAGCAAGAATGAGTATTTCAACACATGAGGTGTGTGAGCAGCTGTAAATACTCATTCCGAAATAATATATCAGTGCATGCAAGTGCATAGACCATCTTGAAACTGAAAGATAGGTAAACATTTTGAAAACTTCACTCAAAACGTTAGTTTGTTGTTTTTTTTAGGACAAAAAAATGTTAACTGTGATCCAAGTGTACCTCACTGCCTGGAGTAGAATTTAAAAAAAAAACCAAAAAACATCAAATACTGGTCATACTTACAATCAATAATTCCTACATTTATAGTCTTCTTCACATCGTCTTCGTTCTCACAAACATATGTTCCCATTTTGTCGCAGTCTGTGTTTCCAAAGCGATGAATAACTTTCAAACCAGTAGCATCGTATGACAAATGATTTGCTTCTGTCGATTTCCTGATTCTGAGTGTAGTCGCAATCTCCCCCGTATTGTCAGGGGTACAAACGAGTCTTGCTGTGCTGCCTCTGAGGAAGGATGTACTGACTCTCCAGTCTTTTAGCAGTGGATCCCAGATTTCGGAAGTGAAGAAGAAACTCTTCCGAGGACCTTGGTGAGGAATTAAAAGAAATATGGTTAAAACAAACAGGCCCATATATTACACACAATATTATATAGATTGCACTCTTCTAACAAAAATCTAAAGACTTTGTTGTGGGGAACAGTTTGGAATAATCCTGCTTAACAATCTGAGTTTAGATTCAACACTGCATTTTTCAAGAGCTGTGTTCCAGTCGTCAGACTCCTTCAAATAATCAAATAATAACAACAACAATAGAAACCCCAACAACAACAGCACTATAAAATAAACATCATCATCAACAACAGCAACAACAACATTAATAACAACAACAACAACAACAACAACAACAACAACAACAACAACAACAACGACGCCAGCATCATCATCAACAAAATTAGCAAAAGTACATAATACAATACATTAATGCGGAAAGGACAAACCGTCAAAAGATGTCGACAGGACTGGCCTGAAGAAGGTACAACTTATGATGAGAGACAATATCAGTAGAACGAGTCTGCTGTGGAGGGCAACTACTGTACACGTAATTTTTTTTTTAATACGATAACTTAACTTTCGACAAAAAGTCGGAAATGGCTTTTCGCGTGGATCTAACCATCGCGAGCCGGCATAATCGTGACATGAGCGCAGAAGTCGCAATATGGAGTGGAATGACAGGACAGTCGTTTAAAAAACAAACAAACGAACGAAAATGGCATAATCCGATACCAATGTCAGCAAAGCCCTTTGAAAACTCATAGTAAATGAGTAGCTAGCTAACGTTGAGCAACAAAGTAGGGTGATGAATCTATGTAATCCGACATTACTTTTATGTATTATGTACTGTGACTGGCGTTGCCTCGGCTGAAATAAAATGTCCTAGGCATTTTTGGGTAGAAGATATTAGTCAACAACTTTTTTTTTCTTTTGTTTTAAAATTGGAGCGCTCATCACAATCCCGCTGTATATTAAGCTCCTTTAAAATGTGGTAAAATTGACTATATAATTGACCATTTATAACTGCTCACAAAACAAAGACCTTGTTGGACTTTGAATTCATTACAGGATGGTGAATGTTAACATCATATTTGCATTTACTGTTATGTTACGCTCTCTAAATGCTCAAATCACATTCCAATTAATAGCCAACTACACTCACCGAACTGCTCTTTCTCCCCTTTGTCTTCTTCCCATTCCTTGTTTCCTTCCTGCCGTCCTTTCACATGTGCTGAAAAATGAATAAAAAAGTGTAGGTCAATTCAAGTATCTTTTCGTGAATGATGATGAATCAAAACCTTTTGCGTCTCAGTGCATTCCAGCTACACTGCGGATGACGAAATTGTGTATTATGATTCTATATTTTCATTTAAGTTTTATATTTTATACCTTCTTGTCAGATGCTTCCATGTAGCATGTGCATTTCTTGTATTTGTTTGCAGCACACCAAAAAAAGACATCTAATATTTTTACATGAACAATCATCAGTGGTCACCAATAGCCTCTAATGATTACTCAGTGGTCATACTGATACTATTGGTGGTTAAGGCTGTGGCCGGTAATCACCCATGTCGAACTTATTTCAAAAGTGGCACGCTGAAGTGCGACAAACTTGTTTAGTGTTTGAGATAAGATTTTACCGAGAGTCAGCCCGATTACGTCTGTGTTGCGCTTTTCCGATTGTAATACTATTTCACTGGGTATGATTTTTTTTTTCAATTTTGCCCAGATATCGACATTTGAGCATACTCTACTAGATTTTAAGTTTATGAGTGGTCACTGAGGGGGCAGGTAATGACCATATTATAATTAGTAGTGGCTTTAAAATTAGCAGTTAAATGACTGTGAATGATGCATTCTTCAAATATCCATCTAATCTAAATGGAAATTTAAGTCATCAAATTTTGAGGCTCTGAACTCAAATAATAAAGAATATATTATATTTCGCTTATTGCTCTAACTGGTCTGAAGATGACCACTGATCAACACTTGTTATTTCATGGTCATTTGGCAATTTAAAAAGGATATTGCTCTGCTTTAGAAATAGTTTGTAATCCTCAAGGACACCACAGGTAGCAGGAACCTAATTGGCTACAAAAAAAAAAGGACTGTCGAAGTCGATAATAGCAAACGATAACATAATTGTGTAGAAATAATCGTATAACATGAAACCACACAGCAAAAGTAGTAAAAAAATTCAGGCTTCAATTTGTAAAAAGAATATAGGCAGTTTCCCAATGGCTTCAGCGGATTTCATTTGTGCGGGCCTGTGATCTGCAAAAGAAGGCCAAATTTGAACACCTGTATATAATAATAATTTAAAATTTAAATGAAGGACCCCCACTGTAAAACAGTATATCATTTGAGCACAGTGGTGGCACCAGACTAGCCTTAGTATCCTGGAACGTTGCTGTAGTTCGAAGAGAATTTTTTTTTATTAAATGGCTCAAAGAAGCTTTTACAATTTGGCTCCTGCAACCTAACGATATTACTAGGAGGTCGCTGGTTCATTACTGCTGCAGATATTTAGTTTTGGTCATGTAATGGTCATCTGACCACTAACATTCCAGGGTTTCTTGACACGAGTTTTATTTGATTTTCTCATACTTATGGCTAGGGTAAAATATTATGATCCTTGTCAAAAACGCTGCTGATATTTAAGAAAAAAATGTAAGAGTTTGTGAAGTTCTTATTTTTGTTTTGTTTTGTTTGTTTGGTCATTGCCAACATTAATGATGTCGAATAAGACACATTATAGCATGTATTTGCACATATTGGGGCGGGGGGAATTCGTTCCTTTGGCATGGGGCCACCTGAATTTGTTATCCACTGATTCTTAGTTTATTTATTCGGGAGGAACAATGAATAGAAGGCCGAAGCGACACTAGATACTGGACTCATGATACTCTTCATCCACAGACATAGGCGCTATTTAGGAAGTTATCATGGAAACACCTCCTCATCCCCCATCCAGAAATTTGAGAAAGCAGCAAAAATATTTTTTAAGGATCGTACAAACAATGATAAAAACAAAACTTGTGGCAAAATGTGCTCCTGCGGGAAGGCAGTCCTGCAGTGCCCAATTTTTTTTGCCAGTGTAATACGTAGTATGAAATAGGCATAGCACCTAGATGTTTAAAATTTTCAGTACTAACATCGATTAAAAATCCTAAAACTCTGATGTGTGTACACTTTTAGCGACACAAAATTGGATTATGTCTAAAGTTATTAAAAATAATATTAAGTTGTTTTTTTTTCTTTTTTTCGTTTTCTTATGTTTTGAGACAAGGGACTTCTGATGAATATAATATATACTTTCAAATCATTAACTTGTATATAACATTTACACCCTTATCTAAAGATCTGACATACATACAGAAAAGAATGAGGAGAGTTTTAAAATCTATTGCACAGCACCCAATCATTAATAGCAATCAACCAAAAAAAAATCTGCTCATAGAATGTACCATGCTCAGGATGGTCTTGTAAGGATTCTGTTGTTGGTGATGGCCGTTGTGAATACATTAATACAGGTGACAATAGCGTAGACAATAACGATGATTATGAAGATGATAGTGATGACGACGATCATTTGGCATAATTACTTATCCATGATAACGAGGTAGCGGGAGGAAATAAGTGACACATCCAATCATGTTAAATACTTCTGGTCATGAAGCCTAGGTGTTGTCTGGCAGACTCCCCAACCTCCCCTTTCCTTTTGTTTATTTACTTTGTTTTGTGTCCCTTGTGATGATGAAGTATATTAGCTGTAGGAAAGGCAATGCTCAGTGAAACTTACATGTGCTTAGTTTCAAATCATAGTACAACGTCTTGTCGTATATATCCCGGAATTTCAGAGTGAACATTCCACAATCTCTGTGTGTAATGTCATGAATCCGAACACCCACGTCGTTATAAAGGCCTTGAGGACTTATGGCAACTTCATATCTGTTCGAATTTAATGTCGTTGGTGGCTCGCTGACACTAGGATAATGGAAAACCTCTATTAAGTCGAAGTCATAAAGAGATATCATGCACAGAGAGAACACTACATCTTTCTCGTCGCAGCTAAAGTCGTTTTTCTGTGTTTCTCCAGGGCAGGGTTGCGGTTTACCTAAAGAGTAAAAAACAAAACTACAAAAAAGGATATAAAAAGGTAAACAAATGATGTTTACTTCGTTTCTACAAATAATCACACATATAGCATTAATTCCAAATAAATCACAGGGTGCCACACAATCCCTACACCAGGTCTACAGTTGTGTATCATGCAGCACAAGCAAAATATATCACATAGTAGAGCATAGCCGACATAAATACACACACACACACACACACACACACACACACACACACACACACACACTCATACCATGCACACACTCTCATACACACACCGACACACATACTCACACACACCCATACAGACACACAGCCTCGCACACAGAGACACAAACTCATCCTCACTCATACACAAGCGTACACTCACACATATACTTACTCCCACATATACGCACACACACTCACATATACACATATATACATACACACGTATGCACAAGCATGCACTCAAGCATGCTCCCACACATACAAAACAAAATCCCTTATGTTTAGCCTCGAGTATCTCACAGTATATCTGAATTAATGATACAAGTACCCTGAAAACGTTCATTGAATCAGCAATCAGCTCTGACATGTATGTATTGGAAGGCTGTACGGAGACAGAAGAGAGGGGTGAACACCGAATTGTGAAAAGATAAAGAAACTTACTGAGTCTTGTACAAGTAACCTCTTCCGCAAAGATTCATCATTTCATGACTTATCGCCTGTCATAGTCTAAGCGTAGACAATAACCCCGCATTTGCCTCCGATTTGAATTTTATTTATTAAATGTCTCGCTTATTCTTGGAGATGTACTAAATATCTTTACAGGCATGCCTTCAGGACGTGGGCCTGGCAGTTTGATGTATAATATGATTCAATTTATTCATAAAACAAAGAGCATATGTTAATAAAAGCCATAAAGAAGATAATAAATATGTATAGAAAGATGTTCAATTATTTGGAATGCTTTAGCTTTACCTAACTTTCGTTTTTTTTTTGGTAAAGAATTATGGGCTATAGGCCTAATCATATTTCACCCCCATATCACGATCACCTGTCTGTCGGGACTACCACCGCCCTTTTTTATATCCCAGGTATATATGTCTTATAGCTTGTCAAAATGAAGCTGAAGTCACTTTTTGTCTTAATCAAGCTTTTGGTATGACATGAACGCTCAATGTGTGTACTTTGATTTGGGAAAAAAACAACAAAAAAAAAACAACAAAAAACACACACAAAAAAAAAGCCGGGAGTGGGGGCGGGGGCGGGGACGGGGGTTAATATTATTTCCGATCCGAGAATTACTTGTTTGAAGTGGATAGAGGTCACCTGATGCAATGGAAAACGAAAATTGAGGAAAAATCGTGATTTAAGAACAGTTCTGTATTATAATTATAAGAAATCTTATTTACTTTACAAAAATTCAAATTTAACCACTATTACCGATTGCTTGCCCATACATATCAATGTTTTTGTGTAGAAAATGTGTTTTACTCTCGATTTCCACAAGAAACAAACATTCGATATCGGATGGCCCCAGTCATTGTTAGAGCCTGATACCTAAAGACATATTACTCATTTTGTCTGGCTGCAAGATATTATGAAGAAAAGTACTGTACAAGGCGAACTCCAACCGGCAGCTCTGAAAGCTAATAAAAAAGTATTCATTCGCGGTAAAGACGTCTTCTAGTTTGATTGAACGCATTAATTGTCTTTTAGATGTGCCTTACGGTAAGCCTNACACACACACACACACACACACACACACACACACACACTCATACCATGCACACACTCTCATACACACACTGACACACATACTCACACACACCCATACAGACACACAGCCTCGCACACAGAGACACAAACTCATCCTCACTCATACACAAGCGTACACTCACACATATACTTACTCCCACATATACGCACACACACTCACATATACACATATATACATACACACGTATGCACAAGCATGCACTCATGCATGCTCCCACACATACAAAACAAAATCCCTTATGTTTAGCCTCGACTATCTCACAGTATATCTGAATTAATGATACAAGTACCCTGAAAACGTCCTTGAATCAGCAATGGGCTCTGACATGTATGTATTGGAAGGCTGTATGGAGACAAGAGAGAGGGATGTACACCGAATTGTGAAAAGATAAAGAAACTTACTGAGCCTTGTACGAGTAACCTCTTCCGCAAAGATTCATCATCTCATGACTTATCGCCTGTGGTATATTAGCCGTAGACTAGTGTCGTAATAACTCCGTATCTGACCTCGATTCGATTTTCATTTCTCAAATTTTTCGCTTATGCTCGAGGCTATACTAAACATCTTTACCATTATTAAAAACAGTACTTCAAGTTGAAGATTTTACAGAGCACTATTCTGCCCAATGCAGTCAAATAAGAATTTTGGAAAAGATTTGTGTGTGGATACCAATCAATTAACCAATCGTGTAAATTTAGTAAACTCGTACTTAGCCAAAAAAAAAAAAAAGTTACATTACCCTTCGAAACCATCACCACCACTAACACCACTACCACCTCCACCACTACCTTCATTACTACCACCACCAAACAACAACAACAATAACAACAACCACCATCACTATCATCATAACAACCACCCCCACCACTACCACCATCACCAAAACAACAACAACAACCACTACCACCACCACCACCAAAAAACAACATCAACAACAACAATGGTAACAACAACAACAACTACAACAACAAGAATAATGAAGTATAGCAACAAATGATTCATTTGGCGACTGTGAAACTTACATCCTCCTATTTGCACAGTCAGTGATGAATACAAGTCTGGGTTGCTATTGTGTTGACAGATGTAAGTACCCATGTGCTTACACTTCAGTCTCTCAATATGGTAAACGAGAGCAGTGCCGCTGACACTGGACTTAAGACGTTGGAGTCGTTTATTGTCATATTTCATGTATATTCCCAGGGACGATGGCTCATACTTTTTGGACGTGCAGATCAGGGTCAGATAATCTGGATCTTTATTGACTTTCTCAAAGGTAATGTCTGAAAATAAGAAATAACAATAACAATGACAACAACAATCTTTTATTTAGCTGTAGTAAGTATCTACGTTAGAGCAACGCATACATTCAAATAAGTGAAGAGGGAGGGAAAAAATGGAGGCAAATAAAGTTTGTAAATAATGCACTGGAATGAAAAACTTACTGAAAATATCTGTTGTGTAAGTTCAGTACTAATGGCGGATTATTAGATATGTTTACATTATGTCATCATTCATACTACATACTTTCAAATTTCCACCACACAATCAATTCCGCAAAAAAATTAAAGTAGTTTTGTCTTTATTTCGTGTCCTTTTCGTCAAAAGATGACTTTTTATATATGCATGAATTGTGCATGAAAAAAAAAAGGTTTTCTACCTGCACTATCTAACGGTAAGAATAATCCAGGAGTAAAGAGGTACTAAAACTTTCAACTATACTTTCATGTCCATTGTATTGATCTATCTGTAATAATTAAAAAAAGAACAATTGATAGTGACGCATTTTGCTTTCATTCTTTCCGCAAGGCGGAAAGTGGATGGAGTTACGTAACCTCCATAAAGGGGTACTTATGCCACTATAGGATATAGTGTGTAGGTGTAAAATTTTCTTTTCGCGATGATCTAATTTTGACGAAAAGTCGGAAATAAATCTTAGAGAGGATCTAATTTTCACAAAAAGTCGGAAATAAATCTTAGAGAGGATCTAAATTAACGAAAAGTCGGAAATAGCTATTTGAGGTGATCTAATTGTCGCGATCCGCCCATTATGTTCTTATTAATTGTTTAAAGTGATTATGATGACACAGTTTTAAAGTACTCCAACGTGACATTACAGGACTCCTGATTAAAAGCATCTTTCACTTTCTCTCTTCGTTTGTTCAGACAAACATACTACTATCGATAATGTCCAAAATAATGAGAGATCTTTACTTGAAAATAACAGCATTTGTGTTTTCCTGGGGGTTACTGCCTCCTACATATTCTGCTTTAACCAGTGGTAAGCTCAATGAACATTTTTAAATAACGCTTTTTTTTGTTTTGTTTGAGGGGGTAGGAGGTGGGGGATGGGGTGGGGAGAAAGTAATTTTTGCGAGTGAAGCTCGCTTCGTAAAACTCACGAAAATTAGATCATTGCGGGAAAAAAAACCCAACACTTTATACATTAATACCATTACGCCAACTGTGCATGTGATTGTGTTCATGTCATCATTTATACCCGACGTGCAAAACAGTGTTGTGGTCGAACCTATGAGAAATCCCATGAACATAGTCATTTTTATTGGTCAAAGACACTCCCGAAGCATTATAGGGTTTACTCATAGTCATTACAGGTAATGGCAGAGTCACCTTTTCGTCACGTTCATTCCACATTTGCCTAGATTATTTTTTGAGGAAAACTGAGAGCTCTCAACCTGTTGCTCCATGCACAATAATGAGGCAGATGTAATTTAGCTTGTAAATTTGGGATGTAATAACGAGTCAAAACTATATGATAATATTTCTATTTTTTATATATATGAAAAAGAAGATAAAAGCAGAGACCCTGTCACTAACTTTATTAACAACGATGGATACGAATAAGATCATGTCCCATGAATAAATATTAACACTTGAATTGATAACCATTGCCGGTGTAAGCCAAAAACGATCTTATAAACCTTGGATCTTCAGTTTGAAAGCCTATCTATCTTGAAAGGCTGTGCCACTCGTTTTAAAATATTTAAGATATTTTTTTTTAATTCCCGGGTTAAATGTTTTGTTTTTCTCGTATACAAGGAGTGCACACCAGTACCATACGCAAATAAATGAGTTCAGAGCTTAGATTTAAAAAAAAACAACGACTATAATAACACCGCTGAGCAATTGATTATCATATATTATTTCCAATGGCATCATAAAATGTGTTTTTATTTTGACGTGTTGTCATTTGGAATAATTATTGATACTACCAGAGAAAATGAAAAACATTTATAGCAACACAAGCTTTCTCTCTTACCATTGTTTATATCCGTGAACACCGTGTGAAGTACAGCCATATAGAAGATGACACTTGCAATCCACGGCTTCATCTTGTGTCTCTAGGCATATAGTCTAAACACAGTAGAAGAAGAACAACGAGATTCACTGACAACTATTGCTGAGGCAATTTCTTGTCCACTGGGAAGAAAACATCACTCTTACTACGATCATTCTTTGAGGAAGACAAATACACAAAGTCTGGCGCAATGTTTTCGCCGGGTCATTGGAGCGAGGAGCTGGGATTTATAGGCCGATACCTTTATAGGATTTTAGCTTTTTCTTAAGTAATGCAAACTCTATGTAACATATCCCAGATTGGGAATATGTACTTATGTACAAAACAATTAAACTATAACAAACAACTAAGACAATACGAACAATCAACAGAACAACCGATCAGGCTCACACATTTATTAATCATATTAATCAATACAATAAGTACAAGTATATCAAAATACTATTTCCACTGC
>JAWQUT010000440.1:523731-534754 GCA_033807755.1 Ellobium chinense | reverse complement strand
CGCGAGGTCTGAAGAAAACACTGTTGGTGAATATTCTCGTAGCAAATACCAAACATAATCTACAAATGATCATGGACACTGCATCCACTCAGATGGAATTCATCATTTCAAATGCTAACTGTTTTTTTTTTTAATATTACGTTTCTTTACAACGCAGTGACGGACAGAAACTAACGATATGCAGAAATGTTCTATGTAATATGAGATGCATTACTCGTGATATTCAGGAACACCTATAACGTCATAGACACACAAAGAAAAGACAATATTTGCTTCGGAGATTGTTTTTTTTTTGTTTGTTTTTGTTTGTTTTAATAGAATAGAAATATTATCAAGCAATATATTAAATGGAAGAAAAATTGGACGTCTTTTTATGCCCTAAATGCAACCGTTATTTTACTGATATGTGTAAGTGTACTGAGTTACCATGGTATCGATTACGGGGTAATCGGTGGCCTTAGCACATAAACCACAGGGAGACTAATGCTAAATATTATAGTACGTTCAGTATGAACAAATTCATGAACGCGTTTACATCACATATTGACGGACTATTTGATTGTAGTATTTGTCACACTTATATATACTTTAGATAGTCTGCATTGTGATAGTAAGGAAAGGGCAGTGTGTAGAAGCTCAAGTAAGGTCATACAGAGACAAAAATGTTGAGGAGGGAGGTCTCCGTTTAATAGGCCGGAACATTCTCGGGTACGGATACTTGTAAAATGCCTTTGCAGCTTTTTGTGGTTGCCTTTTTTTCAAGTGATTTTCTCAAAGATCCGTTTTCAGTAACTAAAAACCTATGTACTTTTTTTGCACCTCAGAAGATTGGAATAAACTATAGTATGTAACATCCTTACATCACTCCCCAAGACCTTATCTTCATGCTTTTTTTTTATACCTATTTATATAAAAAATATACGTATCTACTACACATGCAGATGTATAATAAATAAAAAATAAAACCAATCCATTTTTCCAAACTCCAGTATGTAAGGCTATTTGCATTGTAGTGAAAGACATGCATGCACACGTTTATTTTCATATTGTTTCAGTGAGAGATGGCTGACTCGACTGTTTTTTTGAAAACAGTCATTTTTTGTGTTCAAACATTCGAGATGGCATCATTCCCGCGGCAACCACATGTAAATGATGATATTTTACACACTTTTCTGCTAATTCGGGCATGCCAAAGTAGAAAAGTAAGGTTTAAAAATGCTATATTTAAGCGTTTAGAAATGTTTTCTCGGAGCCTTCCTCCCTTCCACTTAAACTACATGGAGGAGACAAGGTGCTTTGGTCTGAATTCGAAAGCGATCTTTCATGATCTATTTTAAGGTTTGTCACGATTATAGCCGGATCGACCAGAAAATATAAGACACCATTACAATATACCCTTATAGAGAACCTATACAACAAATAGACTAGTTGGGGAGATTTCCAAGAATATACCAGGGATGCGTTTGCTTTGCCTTTTCTGATCCTATTTTGAGTACGAAGGGGCCGTCTCCAGGACAGCGGAAGTTGTTATCAATAGGCGAGCGAAGGTGGCTACGATTTCTGTGAAAGCGATAGAAGACATCCACTGACTCATAAGTGGTCAATGCTTTACTTAATCTCTGCCTCATTCACTAGCATTCAGATCACCATTGACCCTTTCCACATCCTCCGACACAAGAAGGGACGCTCAGGAGATCGCATGTAACAGGAAGTTAATTTGTGACAACAGCAAATTTGAAAACACAAATGAATGCCGCCTTGTGCGAGCTTTCGATCAAGATTACCAGATTTTTTTTTTGCGAGCGAAACCATGTCTGGAAAATTAGAGACTGATGCAAGTACTTTTTGTACAGGAAACTCAAGTTTGACCTAAACTCTGTTGGAGCCAAAAAGGAGCCAAAGAGTCAGTTATTTGGGAGCCGGGGACTTTTAAAAAGGGCCAATCCGAAAAAGCCAAGGCAAATCTGGCAACCTAGAGATCCCAATTTGCACAATGTCTAACTCTAACTAACGTTTAAGCTCCATTCATAAAGCGGCTAGACTGTTCTCGTTGGCTGTCTTAGACTGGCAGGACTATCTTAACGGAAACTAAAACGCACTCCAGCACTAGCTCAATACATACAGTTGAACATATAGAAGAACAAAACACACAAAAAAATCTGAAAAAAAATGGTCCATGTGTCAGGCAAAGCTTGAAATATCAACAGCACTATTTCTAATCACAGTCATAATTACTATTCGGTACTAGATGTTATTGTTTTCAAGGCCTTGGTACTAAAAGTTATAGACTCCTAATAGTTCTAACTGGATGAAAATGGCATGTTGTCATTTGCGTTAAGATGACAGTAGAAAATCTATCCTTTGGACAGATTGTGGAGCATGGGTCCTAGATTTGTGAACCTACCTGCGAATAAGTTTGTATTCTCTCCTGATTTTGTAAACTAAACCTGAAGTTTCGGACATTCACTTCGTTTCCGGTGTGGCATTCGGTGCGGATCACTTGTTAAGGAAACTAATTAGCTTGTTTACACCATTCGATATATCGGTTCGTAGTTCGAAAACGAAATGAAAGAGCTACATTTTAAACATCCTTTTTAATAAGCTCATTGAATGCTGCAAACTAGTGAAGAAGACTTAGAGATTGTGGAATTTTTTGTAAGTGACAGTAGAGAAAACAGTTTATTGACTCAAAGTGGCAAATCGGATTAGGTTTTTGAAACCTAAAGACGACACAGATATCTGAGACGGCTTTCAATGATTATAACATATGGTTTAACAGATATTGCATGTCTCATCAGCACAAGTACAAACATACACGTATTTCTCTAGAGAATATCAGGCTCTCGTGAAATCTGGAAAATATTACGCACTAGATCTTGATGCTTAAAACTAACACACTCTTATGTGTACTTTTTTCATAAAATTCGGTCTACCAACAAGTTTTAACAAGTTTACTGAGATAAGCCGAAAACATAGCTGTGGTACAAAAAAAATACAAGTTACGGCGAGACAGCATGAACATTTAAAGCACTACGCCTACTAAATTCACACCATACTAAAAACACCATGCACTAGATCTGTGGTCTTAACACTGCTACAAACTAAACCTAAAAACATTTTCCATAGAACATCCGTCTCTGCTTGTACGCTGAAAACATGCACTTCCTCCAGCCCCTTCATTCCCTCTCTCTTTCGCCTGCTTCACCCCACTTTCTCTCTGTCCAACAGAAACCATGTATCCGGTTGGGTCTGCTGCTTTGACATACTCCGGTTTATCATTTTTGAAATGCCACTGACTGAAACTGTGCAAACGTGAATAATAGAATTCCAACGCAGATGGTTAAAAAAATAAACGGGGTTAATGGGAAGATGGACTGTTCCATTAGCATAATGTGTAAATGCATGTTTGGAGTGGTGATAAGAAAGGACAACCTGCATGTTATACAAAGAAACACACACACGCACACGCACACACACACACACACACACACACACACACACACACACACATACACACACACACATACATACACACAAAGAGAGAGAGAGAGAGAGAAAGAGAGAGAGAGAGAGAGAGAGAGAGAGAGAGAGAGAGAGGTCTCTCATTTTACCCAGATCAGTAGCCAAGTCCAAAAAAAAAAATGCGCAAACCTCTTGTAATGTTCTACGTACGTAGACTATGTATAACCCTTGCTTAAACTTGCGCACTGAGGTAACTTCAGGAAACCCGCAAAATATATTAGCAATAACAAGAACAATAACAATAACAATAACAATAGCAATAACAATAAGTTTATTTAGCTCAGACAACTAGTTGTAAATGAGCAATACAAAACAGTGTTATTAACTATCAACTCACTCGCTCACTCATGCAAATCGTTCTTCCATTATTCGCACACTCGCTCAGGCTACTTTACCTCCCCCTCTCTCTCTCTCTCTCTCTCTCTCTCTCTCTCTCTCTCTCNCTCTCTCTCTCTCTCTCTCTCTCTCTCTCTCTCTCTCTCTCTCTCGCTCTCTCTCTCTCATTCACACACATTGATGAAACGTCAGATCTCTTAAAAAATAGTCATCTCTCTTTTAGAATTGGTCCCCAAATTTTCATTGGTCTGATTTTGACCACGTACTAATGCAGAGGCCTAACCCGCCTTAGTTTTACAATTATAAGGCTCAAACTATACCAGAAAGGTGAAAATTATATATTTTATCTGGATCACAGGTCTTTTTACACATTTTTACATTCTGACATTGGCTAGCGGGACCCTAAAAAGGGCGAAATTATGTATATAACAAAAAATAATTCGCGTATTAACATGAGTGTACACAATCTATGATTTGACTTACTAATTGGGGAATGAAAACTTCACGGGGAAGTTAATTCATGTAACTAGAATTTCTCGCAACAGAAATTCTTTGGCAGCTTTCGAGACGGAAACCACATACATTACTGCGACTCCGCACCGAAACTGTGATTCTTCACATGTAAACGTCCGTGCGAGTGATAACGTAGTGACCTTTCGGTCTGGGTAGTGACCTTTCGGTCTGGGCTGATGCACAACAGAATAATAAGAGCCCTGCGGAGAGAAGGGGGACAGGGTTTAAAGCTCAGGTCTTCGGTGCAGTGATCATAAAATTTGCACTCCTTTGTCAGCACAGGATTAAAGAAACATCTACACAAGTAACAACAATCAAGATGTGACGTTATTCAGACAGACGTTCCATGCATCAGTTCATATGTTCTAAAAATAATGGCTACAGCGTAACACGGCAATATTTAGCACAGACGAATTGAATGTTATTTCTAGCAGGGAAGGGAGAGAAGCAACGTTATGAAGCGTACAGACATGACCAGGAATGCGGTATTCTTTTATATAATGCGAATTTATATACACAGTTTTCTCCAAGGACATATACGTTACAAAAGCTTAAATCTGATTTGCCTTTTTGAGCCAATGAATTGTTTCCTCTAAGGTCATTTATGAGAAATTCCATAACTCTATGTCTTCTTTAATAGTTTGCAGCATCCACTGAGCTTAATAAACTTCACAATTAAAATATAGGTCTTGCATATCGTTTTATTTTTTCGAGCTTTGATCCCAGCTACGAACAGACACATCAAAAGGCGTAAACAAACTAATTAGTTTCCTTAAGGACAAGTGTTCCGCACAAACGCCAAGGTACATGGGCCAAACTTCAGGTTCAGATTGCAAAGACAGACGTAATGCAAATTCATTAATTAATGCTACACAAATCTAAGGCCTATTCTGTCCTTTGTACAGATATTTTGCTGCCTTCTTAATGCATGTAATAACACACAGTTTCCCTCTAATTAGGAGTTTGTAACCAGTTTTATACCATTCTGTATTATACATTGATCCACTCAATAAAGATACGAGGAGTTCAGGAACTCCACTACTATATTATGCTATAATCAGGTAAGTCAGAGCAAGCATTCAAAAAGTTTTACACATTCTTATCTCTCACTTAGGACGATCCACGCTTGTTTCTTTAGTCTTCTACTTTCCATCATCAGCAATCAGACAAGTTAAAAAGTCATGAGTGGTTTTAAGCACTACCCAGGATGCTTTACAAGCGCCTTTCTTCCATATTCTAAGACTGAAGATGAATCTGCATACAGTTTTTAGCATGTAATGCTCTGACAATAAAGCTAACAACGCCGCCGACAACAACAACAACAACAACAACAACAACAACAACAACAACAACAACAACATCATCATCATCAACAACAACAACAACGACAACAACATCATCATCAACAACAACAACAACAACAACAACAACAACAACGACAACAACAACAAAGTAATGGCATTATGATCCTCCCAAATAATTGTGCCTGTCTGTTCTCTGTCCTTCACTACCAAACACATCATGAAATTGTCAATATGGTGTAACATATTATTGCATGTACACAGAGTGTATTAATACTATAGTGGTGTCACAGAGGCTAGCAGTAAAATTGTATGAAGCAAGGATTAGATGGAAAGAAAATGACACTTGAGGCAGGTATTTGCTCAATCTAGCAAGAGCTATGTAGTGTCCAGTGAACGTTGATATTATAACCTCCTATTATTCAGAAATCTCTTTCTTATGTTTCAAACAGAGAAAGCAGAAAGTTTTAGCCGAAAGACTATGGAATGTGACAGGATGAAAGGCACTGAGTCACTCAATGGCATACGGTAGGAAATATGAGNATAGGGGGGAGGGGGGAGAAGTTAAATCATTGAAAAGGGTAGACGTGGAGCAGAGTGCGGGGAGGGGGGGTGGAAAAGGGGGAGAAACGAAACCATATTTTCTTCACGTCTTGAACAGTGTGGTTTGGAAAAGATAGTCTGGTCCTACTTGTCATTGATTTGGAGATTGCAATTTAGTGGGGAGGGGACATAACGGGTGTGAAAGAAATGCAAGGGAGAAGGTTAAGGAAAACAGGCACGCCCATCAGTTTTATGGAGATTTTTTTTTGTTTTTGTTCGCAGAGAAAAGGGTGAATAGGGATGAAGAGAATATTTAAACAACTGCGTTCCGCACAGAAGGCCAGATTGAAACTGATGAAAAATTGACCCAAACTTCAGGTTTCATTTTAAAATCAGATTTTTAAAATCAGAGTACACGCTAACTTGCAGGCAGGTTCACAAACTTAGGGCCCAGTCTACATAATCTGTCGAAAGACAGGCTTTTTACTGTCTTTCTATGGCATACGATAATATCCTACTCTCATTCAATTAAGAATCTGTAACCATTAAGCCTTAGAAACTTACCGTAACATTTGCGATCAAAGATCTCTAAGGTTTTTGAATTTTTGATATATCGTAGTCCAGCGGCAGAGAACGGCATAACTACTATTCCAGGGCTTCAGAAATGGAGACAAACAATCGAAAATCTCATTAGATTCACTCAGCAGACAGTAGAAGCAGTCCAAGAAAGAACAGCAGTTTGTATTTTTTTGTGTGCATGTGGATCTCTGACAAGCTTACGGTCGTATTTGGAGAAGAGGTCTCCTATGCATAATTTTGCAGAGGATGGGTATTGAGGGATGAATGTACCAGTAGATTAAACGCTTCCTGACAAGCCGAACATTTGCCACCATCTACATCAATACGAGAACTAGGAGAAACATAGAAGCAAGCTTCCTACAGGGCTGAGCCCTCGGGTGTTCTGTCTTTGAAATATATCATATCAAAGGCCTTGCAACATACTTCATGATGGCGTGTGCATTGTTTGCAGATAATCGGATACTTTGGCCTACAACTTCACGGGAAACTAAGTAGACCTTAGTACAAATTTTAACAACTTACTCCAGCCTAAAAAAAATTATTAAACTAAACAAAACAGTTCTGGGGAACGTACTAAATGTTGGACCAAGAATTTTGTTTTGTTTTTACTAACGAGTTTCCCCCACACACAGGAGAAAGTGGCAAGACATATCACATGTAAAGAAAAACTGCTTTAGGGGCTCATATACAATTTCGAAACACACTTAAGAGAACTCGTGTTCATACATTTTTCAAGGCACTGAAGTCCATATCCATAGTCCCTTAGAATTACCTCAACGTAAATGTCTTGTTATATAGAATATACAACAATCGTCTAATAGTTCAAATATCTAGGAAAGTGAAATACCATTTAGAGCTTTTTTTCATCGAAATAGTAGAATGCTACAGTATTTCCTTGATCTTACTGGCAATCAGTGAAGGGTTCTCAAAAGGGTTCACTTGTTTCGCGTTTTGATTGTAAAGGATTGTACGTACCATGTTATTTTCTACATTTGCAGTATATTTAATTTCTATTCTGCAACACCCACCGAAGTGGGGAGTGAGCAGACGCAAACAGATGCTCACACAATGTAGGATAAAGGGGAAAGTTTTCAAGAAGACAAATTTAATAAAGAGAGAAAATGGAAAAAGGAAAGAAAGTCATGCGGTGGGAATCGAACCCGCGACCTCTGTTGTGTGAACGTCTACGTGTTTGTCTTGCTGAGTTTACCAACTGAAGCTTAACGGCCGTTGGTTGAAAAGAGAGGCGGGGAAGCTTGTGGTGTGTATGAATCTTGTGCCTAACGTTATTACTGCTAGTCTTCTGTTCGACTTCGGGAAAGACCCTGGCCACTAAGCCACATTTTTGGAGTGGCGGTGTGACTGTGTATAGACGTCTACCTGATTCCAAACTGACGACAAGGCGATGGGTGCCGACGCAGAGGTCGCAGGTTCGATTCCCACCGCTTTCACTCTGCATTATTTTGCCTTCTTAAACACTTTCCCCTTTATCCTACTCTGTGCGAGCATCTGTTTGCGTCTGCTCACTCCCCACATTTGTTAGTAAGTGCTTCGTTTCAACCTTGTACTACACTTAAGCAACAGCCACCGGAAGAGAACTGCAGTAAAACGAGTCGAAATAAAATAGATGATGCTATCGAAAAAATGTGTGCGGCTTATTCAATGAATCATGCTTGCGAGGAGCTTATTCTTCTGCGTTCAAAATATAGTTTTGTAACAGATTAATTTATTTGAAATCATGTAAGGAATGTACTATCAAGGATCAACCCTGAAAGTTCTAGCCTTTATATTTAACCTGATCTTGCTGCCATTTATTAAGATGGACAATGCATTAATAGAGTTGACCCTTGCTTCTGTCAGCCATTATTATATTAAGTACCGTTCTATTATTATTCACTGCTAGATTGTTTATTGTCATCCAGTTCTTAAAAGTTTCAATACAAAATTCAGCATTTACAAAATTTAGGTTACCCCAGTCTTTGGGGTGTGCCGACATGTTGGTTAGTGTGTCGGCGGCATACATATGGTAACATACATCATAGAATTTTATTAAAGAACTCAGTGGGTAGATATAGTCTACATGATATTCAAGAGCTTCCCAAGAGCATATTCTTGCAGCATACCAAAATTCAGTGTCATAATTCCAGACTTCATGCTCTCAGTAGGTACAGCCCGAAGGCGTTTATAAATACACTGTAAATTAGCCGCACGATGATGATGAAGCCAGTAAAGATTATGTTGCAGGCTATAAGAACAAAGCCGTTAAGATGATAAATAATCCACAAAAAACAGATGGCACTGAGATAAATATTGTGCAGGCAAGCGAAAGAAAATTGTAGTAATCTTCGTACACTCGTGGAAAATTGTGCAGTCTAGACGTAAAACTTTCTCGAAAACGACCGTAAAAATGGCCACACATAATATAAAGGGGTCTGAAAACTTCAGGAAAATGTTCGTACACATAAAGGGGTCCCCAAAACTACTTCAAATATGGCCATAAATATACATGGGTCCCCAAAACTTGCGGGAAAATTGCCACACAATTTCAGATCCATATAACTGCAATCCACCTGTACCGTAATGTTTCCTCGATATTTCTATTTTCAAATCATCATCATAATAAAGAGGATTTCTACAGCACCTGACCCCTAACAGTTTAAAGCGCCTTATAGCATCTGTCTCACTATCGGACACACATGTCATATTACAAACTCACACCCACACACACACACACACACACACACACTCACACACACACGCATTATATATATTAATGGTATATTTACACACCGAACTTCTTATAAAAAGATAGCAAGAATTTCGAGCATGGGATGGAATATCCAGTCTGACAAATAGTTTCTGAACACGCGTGCTTTTAACTGAAGTATATATAAATCAAAGTTGGTTGCATATCAAATTGTTGCTTGCAGAGAATTTCAAATTACATGCCCAGATTAGGAGAAAGCGACTACACAGTTTGTACAGTGGTAGAATATCCAAAGAAATATGAAGGAATTTCTTACTTAGAATTTTGGAGCGTGGTCGATCTTCTTCCATCTCTCTCTCCTCCACCCCGACCCTTCTTTCCCCCCTCTCTCTCTCTTTGTCTGTCTGTCTGTCTGTCTGCCTGTCTGTCTGTCTGTCTGTCTATCTATATCTCTTATGGTATGTTTTTTTACCTCTGCATAGCCAACATTTACGCGGTCTAGCATGCCATCTGGCCTCTTTGTTTTGGTTTGGCAGAGCAACGCTTCAGATTAAATTGTACCCATATTTTAGCTAATTAAAAAAAAAAAATGAACGTTTCAGTTTTAATACTGTGCTGTAGTTAAAGCTATAGACAAGATCTAAAACCATTAATAAATTGAATTAAACGTTTTTCCTTACACCACAATAATCCTCTTTCTCTTTATACATACAGTACTTCTTAAGTTTTAATAATAAAAAAAAACCACCTCGGCGATAACCTCAAATTATGCATGTCGCTCCTCTGACAAGGACTGCGTTTGTTGCGTCATAGCAGGTGCTCCAATTTTGTTGGCGGTCTAGGCAATAGACCTGGGCAAAGAATCGGTTCTGGATTAACAGGATAAACGAGTGCACTCGTTTCCTAATATCCGGTTAATCGATTCTTTTAATCGAATTTTGAATGGTTCATTATCTCCCCTCAACTCGCATCCCAGAGTTCTATTTTTTGAACTCTGTGACTCGCATTCTGTTTCGGTTCTTGAGAAAGATCCGCTGTGGGGTGTAAAAATACCCTATTAATAGATTCCTAGTTAACCCCCGGTTCCATTTTCTGAATTTATGGGAGTGACTATTGATCTGTTAGCTGGTGTGGTGATAGGTTATTTTGACTTCAGGACGTTGAAATGGGCGTACTCTTGTCCGTCTTACAGCCGATATAGACCTATAATTAATAACTAATACTAGACCATGCAATTTCAAGTACGGAGGAGACAAACTAAATTTTACACCGGTTTACACAGCGCGCCAGCGTCATGGGACGAGACGAAGAAAGCTTGTACTGCCCACATTAGTCTTCACTCTCCAACAACCTTGCCCTGCCCTTCTCTCTGCATCAGTGTATTGTCACAAATAGGGACTTGACATTATATTAGGGTAAAATGGCTCTGTGGTAAACAATTTTCTCCTACGCGCCGTAGGGGAAAATCGCATTGTAAATTGTTGGGTAAAATTCCTGCAATATAGCGTAAAGTGTAAAATGA
>JAWQUT010000440.1:502021-512315 GCA_033807755.1 Ellobium chinense | reverse complement strand
CTTTAAAATTGGATGCTTTATTTAGATCACAGGTCATTTTACACATTTCTACACCCTAACACTGGCTGGCAGGGCCCCAAAAAAGGGGGATTTTATATATTAGCGGATTAATTGGGTTGTACACTATGAGTGATTTGCCCTTCTAATAGGTGTCACAAACCTTAAGGAGATTTCCATGGTCAGAGGAGGTAACTCAGTATTATGAAGCACTGACATGGCTTAGGTTTTGCTTACGTCCCTTATACTTTCAATTGTTACTTTTCTTTGACACCCATAGTTTTTTGTTCTTTTGGCCTATTATGTGTTATTCTACATATACCACTGTGATTTGGGGAAATTTCTTCCATGGAGGTTAAAGTACTTCTTTTGCCCGATCTTTTAACGGGAAGAAAAAGGGGGGTCAACGCCCAAAATTTTTCACAAATGTCTTTTGAAAAAGATCACCTCAAATTCTGATTTGGTCCCCAAATTTTCATTTGGCTGGTTTTGACCGCGTGCGAATACATAGGCCTACACACTTTATTTTTTAATCAAGAAGGCTCAAATTGTACCTCAAACTTTAAAATTGATCGCTTTATTTAGATCACAGGTCATTTTACACATTTCTACACCCTAACACTGGCTGGCAGGGTCCCAAAAAAGGGGGATTTAATATATTAGCGGATTAATTGGGTTGTACACAATGAGTGATTTGCCCTTCTAATAGGTGTCACAAACTTTAACCCCTCCCCACATTTAAATATTTCCTACATGTGTTTGGAGTAGTCAATAGTGATGCATTCTGTACTGTTGAAGTGTCTCTTTCTTGCTTCTTTAATGACAGAGAATGATATTCCTGTAGTGAGGTATATTTGCAGAGGGATACAGAAAATTTTCAATAGTCTCACTCACTTAGATGAATTGGATGAGGTGTTGGTTAGTTCCCTGGAGAAATATGCAACTGTCAGCTCTCAGGCACATTCATTTCCATACAAAATGGTGCCGATGTTGCTGAATTATATGTCTTAGATCATTCTTCTGGCCCAGTTAAGAGTTTGATATCTCTCAAAATTAAATAGCCAGTTCTCTCGATGAATACCCTATGCTACTTTGAAAGCTCCCATGAACTTACAGTTCAACCCTAAAATTTTGCCATGGTAGCCTGTTTGAAGGGGAACTAGTAGGGAATGGTCAGAGGGAAGTGACCTGGGAGTGATTGGGAGGGAACGAAAAAAGTGGTCCCCTCTTGGCTGGTCATTGTGTCAATGTAAAAACCTGTGGCATGAGCAGGTGGTTTTTAGTTGACCACCATGGTGTAAACATTGTGTTTCTAAGTGGAAACATGCCAGGTACTAGCTGCTGATCTTTGACACCTATTGTTTTTTCTTCTTTTGGCCCTATTAACATTTTGTGTTATTCTACACCGTGATTTGGGGAAATTTCTTCCATGGAGGTTAAAGTTCTTCTCTTGCTCGATCTTTTAACGAGAAGAAAAAGGAGGGTCAACGCCCAAAATTTTTCACAAATCTCTTTCGAAAAAGGTCACCTCAAAATTATGTTCACGTCGTGCCATAACCGCAATATCTTATGCAAAGAGCCGGTGATACACAATTCTGTGATTGTCTGTTTGAAATATACAGTATATAGCCACATAAAGTTGTATGCATTGCCGGCTTTTGCTGTACTTAACGGTTAGCATGACTGAGTCAGCGAAGTTAAATGAAAAAGAGAAATTTGATACTTAAACCAAGATATCAGCGCAACCAAAGGTCTGTCCGATTTCAGTCTTTGAGGGATGAAAAGGTAATTGCTCGGCCTTATAAAACTGTCATTTTTACACCAAGTTGTCGATTACGTCAGCCTATATAACAATTTCTAATTAAGCATGTATTGCTAAAATGTGCTAAGAATTTCGTCCTCTTTGATTGTGTGATTCTCCATAATGAACTTTTGTGCATTTATATAAGATACATTGGGTGAAACTGCAAGATTTTGGCATTTTCATTATCTATTTCACAATATGCAAAAGAGACTTGCACGTTGTTGGTAGTTGTTTATAAAGAGGATGAAACTACGAGAAACAAGCGCTCAGTCTCCAGGGGGACAAGTCAAGTGGGCAGTGGGCTGTAACTGACCTCTTGAGCCGGGTCAGCTCGGCGGACTTCGATGTCTTTGTTGTTGTTGTTGTCGGAGCAACCTGAAAGCATCATGGTGTAGACTCTTACTTTAACAAACAAACAAACAAGTCAAATCAAATCAAATAGTGATGATGATGGTAATGATGATAATGATGATGATGATGATGATGATGATGATATTTACTTTTTACGTAACTACACCACATTATTATATTAATTGAAATGTGTAACTAGATACCTAATACATGCACTAGTCAGTTACTTTTACTCGGTGGTGCTCTATCTATTTATACAAATGGTGGTGATGATGTTCTTCATTATGTTGTTATTGTTGTTTGTTGTTGGTGGTGTTGTTGTTGACAGTGGTTGTGATCATAATGATGATGATAATGATGATGATGATGATGATGATAATGATGATGATGATGATGATGACGACGGTAATGTTGATTTTGGTAATGGTGATGGTGATAGCGATGATGAAAGATGACGGTACTGGTCTTGTTCACTGCTATTACGATAATGAGGACTGTGCACGATATAGAGAGAGTTTGGTTACAGTGGACTACCATGAGGATGGAACATTGCATTAGACTTCCAAATTCAAAGACTTGATGGACCTGTCCCTCTTTCTTTTTCTTTCTTTCTTTCTTTCTTTCTTTCTTTCTTTCTTTCTTTCTTTCTTTCTTTCTTTCTTTCTTTCTTTCTTTCTTTCTTTCTTTTCTTTTTTCTCTATCCCTCTTTCTTTCTCTTTCCTTCCCCTTCTATCTCGCTTATTGTCTCTTTTTCTCTATATATTTAAGTTCCCTTTCTTCTCACTCTCTCTTACCTTTTGTTTCTCTCTCTCTGGCTCTCTCTCTCTCTCTGTCTCTGTCTCTCTCTCTCTCTTCCTCTCATTCTGCCGCTCTATATTATATTATAAACTCAGTGGCAGAAAAAAACTTCCCGCCTAGAAATTAACCCAGAACTCTTTCAAATATAGGCGGATCATGTTCAAATTTTGCACACACATACTTTAACATCTTTGTAACTCATACACAAATACGAAGAAATTGATTCGGAGAGGTACTGACCTCCGCTTGTTCTCAAAATTTCAGTATGTATGGAATATGCCTACTTCCGGCGCCAATGCAAGCACGAATTTTCTTCGCATTGATCTTGTCAGCCTCTTGATTGCTTGCTGTGGCAAATTGTTCCATTCTTGGGTTAGAACAACACGGAGTAGACAAAAGTCATACACGTCATTTTGATTTTGGCCTCAACAGCCCAGCTCATCCGATAGGTGTTCAGTTGTGGATAAGTCTCGTAAATATGCTGGCCAGGGTAGCAAAGCAACTGGTGACGTTCAAAATTGTCTAAACAAACAAGTAAATCGTGTGCCCTTGCGTTGTCTTGTTGAAAAGCGTGGAGATTTTGGTGGGCAACAAACAGGGTACTATCATGCAGGTTTTGCACAATGTAATTTCTGTACGTTGCTGCATCGACATATCCGTTTCTACATCGACATATCCGTCAACAACATGTAGAGCACTTTTATAGTCTGTACTAATGACATCCCACATAATAACACTTGTCACCGCCCCATCGATCTGCCCCGGTGAGGCAGCAGTCAGCAACTGCTCGTTCACCTCTTCGACGCCATACTCTTGTGCGTCCGTTAACGTGATCCACGCACAGCCAGGACTCATCCGCAAACACAACACTATTCCATCTGTAAAGAGTCCACCCAATATGTTGATTTGACTACTCAGCAGAGCTTGACGACGGTGTGCAAGTCAACAGAAGGCCACTTTAAGGTCTGCGATTTGAGAATATCTGGGCGTTATGGTGTCGCCGGACTGTGCGTTCATTAAAACAATAATTAAGAAACTCTCTTACTCGGAGAGCGAGGCACCATACGCTCTTTAGAGGAAGATACCCTGGTCTAAACCCTTGACTTCCTGACATTCTAAAGGGGCTTGGCCACACTTAGGTCATGACTCTCAAGTGTCCTTCTGTTGATTTTTTTTTCCCGCCTCGGGAGGGATTGGAACCCGCAACCTTCAGTTTCTTAATTCCTTGCTTCACATCATCTCTGCCATCATGAAGCTATAGTGAAAGTTGCTTTTTAGGTATATTTAAACTTACTGTGCAACATTCCACTGTTCTCCCCCTTTGGTCCATATTCATTCTGAGTATTTTCCCGCAGTCTCTGCCAAATCCTTTAGAGTACGTGATCGCGCCCGTCTTCGTATTCCGAAACTTGAGTAGGTCATAGACTGAGATGCTCACCATATCCTTTGCCCCTACTCCCTCTAGCTGCTATTCCTGCTCTCCTTAGTTCGAGAACAAGGTCACTGTCTTAACATTTGTATGCATGCCGCTCGTCCAATACCATCTCTTCCTTGGATGTTCCTCGAAGTGGTACGAGCACACTGGAAGAGATTTCTCATGTGTCTTTACAGTATACCGGTCAGTCCTGTCCTCTGTAACACGTGGAGCACCGTTGCGGGGTCTATCTCGAATAGTTCCAGTGGCCTGAAAACGGCCCAGAAGCATATCAATAGTCCTGTGGTCCCAGTGGAACAGTTGTGCCACGCACCGACCTCCAGCATCTCCAGAGCTCTTCCATGGTCCTCTGGGCTCAGTCTAAGCATGACTGAATTGTTGAAATAAAGTGACACGTGCCACGAAAACTCGGTCAGGACCAAAGAGTTTCGGAAAAAAGTTTGATCCATCTATACCAGGAAATAGCCAGTGGAGTGCCACAAGGCTAGTTTGCATGTGCACTACGCAGCGAAATATCGTAAGCGACTTGTGAGAACCGTTCACCAGATTTATATTTTAAGAGTATTTACTATCCCCATGTACATATTAGTGAAACGTGTTCTGTGCATCTTTTTGGACTTTAAAATTGGGAATTTTTTTTTTCTGCCGCTAGGTATAGTATAGTATAGTATAGTATAGTATAGTATAGTATAGTATAGTATAGTATAGTATGGTATGGTATGGTGTGGTGTGGTGTGGTGTGGTGTGGTGTGGTGTGGTGTGGTGTGGTGTGGTGTGGTGTGGTGTGGTATATAGCAACAAAAACAAATACAACAATAAAATGCACTGCACTGAAAGTAAAGAATGGCGTGTGATGTAATTAGTAATTAAGAAAAATGCCTTACTTGATCTCTTGTAGAGATAGACACCCGCTCCTGCCATTGCCGCCATCACGAGTAGAACCACAAGCACCAAAGTAACAACGTTTATTGTACAGTCTGGCATCTGGTGGTTTTTCTCGTACAGTGAGTCAGTTGGTGAGGCTGGTTGAATGGCTGGTTGCGTTACACAAGAAAAATGAATTCATTAAATAATAAACTGGGAAGAAAAAAAAGAGACCAAAAAAAAATCACAACAAAACAAAACAAAATAAAACGACTTCTTTGAACATTGTAAGCAAATTGCTTTACAATGTCATACAGTATTTAACACCTCATTAAGAGTCGAGTATGAACACACACAGAGCAGTTCATGTTATAAATGTAAAAGTGCACAGCTGCAAATCAAATAGATGTTTTACTTGCCACAGGTTTTCCCATCTCAACTAGATCTATGTTGGGAGAGTGCATGGAGTAAGAAGTTTCCTTAAAAAAATTAAAACTAGCAAGTTCCTGGTTTTCTCCTAAAGGTTTGTGACACCTAATAGAGGGGCAAATCACTCATAGTGTACAACCCAATTATTCCGCTAATACATAAAATCCCCCTTTTTTGGGGGGCCCTGCCAGCCAGTGTCAGAGTGTAGAAATGTGTAAAATAACCTGTGATCTAAATAAAGCATTCAATTTTGAAGTTTCAAGTACAATTTGAGCCTTCTAGATAAAACAATAGATAAGACAATGTAGGCCTATGTAATCAAAACTAGCCAAATGAAAAATTGGGGACCAAATCAGAATTCGAGATGATCTTTTTCGAAAGAGATATTTGTGAAAAATTTTGGGCGTTGACCCCCCATTTTCTTCTCGTTTAAAGATCGGGCAAAAAAAGTACTTTAACCTCCATGGATGAAATTTCCCGAAATCACAGTGGTATATGTAGAATAACACAAAATGATAATAGGGCCAAAAGAAGGAAAAAAAAAACAATAGGTGTCAGAGATCTAAAGCTGATCAATGTACAGGGGTACATAACTTTTCACTCAACTTAGGTCAAGCGCATTGATGATTAGAAGTGTTACATCCCTTTCAAAGATCTCATTTTCGCCCACTCAACAGTGATTATTACTTATTTGAGCCAATCGGCATATCCAATGTGTTCTGAGTTTTTTTACGCATCTTCAGCTCGTTTAGCCTTCAGTTGCCGTTGTTGTTGTTGTTGTTGTTGTTGTTGTTGTTGTTGTTGTTGTTGTTGTTGCTGTTGTTGTTGACATATACCATCCCATCAGCATGGCGAGGATGACCCAGCTTCTCAATCCCACGCCAATGTGATCAGAACAGTTAAAAAACGGTCTAGGACAAAGAGCAAAATTGGGAGCATCTAAAACGTTAAGAGTCTTTTGCACCACAAACGTGTCAGCTGGAATGGTAGTAAGTCAGAATACAAAGACAATCCTTTTAGTCCAAACACCTGTATATGCATAATATATGATTGACTAGTGCTCTTAACTTCAGATTAAGCGATTTCCAGTAAATTCAGATTATTACTATATTGGAAGCTTGGGGAGAAGAAAAGAGTGATCAAAAAGAAAAACTGAAGGGGAAAAAGGGATCCAAAAGGAAAAAAAACAACTATTCCTTAACTGAAAATAAGTTACCTGTCTGATAATAAACAGTATTGTTACACAGTGTCTCGTCTTTGTACTGTGTAAACTTCTTGCATGATACTGATGAGAAGGCGTAGGTGGTTCCTGCCTTGAGGCCAGCGATGGTGAATGAAGTCCCTACAATTTTAGTTGGATATGCGGTCCATGTCACATTGTCCTCTGAGATGTATACTCCAAAACACTGCTCGGCACCCCCATGTGACCCAGGTTGCCATGACAACGTGATGTACTCTGTGCCTCGATTGGTGACTTGAATGTCACGTGGACAGTCAGGTGGTTCTGATGGTACAATGTAATAGCAAAGCGAAGTGTTAACTGATTCCTGTTATTTTTTACAACTTCACCAATAATTTAAAAAAACTAGTTAAATGAATATTTATGAGGGACTTGGTTAAAAAGAGAGCAGTAATACAGTTATGGCACCTGACGTCAGTGATCACTACCATACTTGTCAGCAGATCACTATAGAACATTTATTTAAAAATCGCGCTAACCAACATAGGAGCCCACAAAGGTTTTTAGCTAGTTTTGTTAATATCATTATCTTACGGGCTATAGAAAAGCCATCCCAAACCTAATACCCGTACACATTCTAATCCAATATATGGCTGCATTTCCCATGTTGCTAGGTTGTCCTGTTTCATAATCAGTTAACTTGGAACAATGTTCTGGGGTTTCTATGCATACTAGCAATTCACTGACGTTTGAAGGCTTCGTCTTAAAGCAACATTGTGTAACAACAGACTTGGCATCGATCAGAACTACTCACATCGCGGTTCACAACAAATTCTACACGTTTCCTGGCCCTCTGAAATGAATGTACCATCCTGTCCGCTCATGAATATTCCATGAAAACAAGTTTATGTTTAGGTCATTTTACCAACTTTTCAGGCTTGATCAAATCATAAAATAACTCGGAAAATATCTGTGAACACATCCTCCTTTTACAGTTAATGGTCAAGAAAGAGAATACTTTCCTTCATCTTTAGATGCCCGTGCCAAGAAAGAACACATTCATAACAACATAGTTCCGGCCAAAACATATAATATTATAATAGCTGTAGATTTCCAATCGCACTAGGATTCGTCTTCAGGAGTCTTTATCTACAGATGCAAGCGATGTGATAAAGAGGGAAAGATCCTGTGGGTTAACCCCTTAAAAGTTGTACAAACCCAATCGGAAGCGGAGATACAAGCATGTAATAAATAAATAAAATTACGAATAGTTGTCAAGTTGTCAAGGGTACAACAAGAACACTAACCTTATTCCTCTTTAAGGGCAATATGCACAATGCTGATCTAAACATCACTGATATTTTAAGGAGTTCTCCGTAGTCATCGTCAGTGTGACAAGTACCAGGTAAGATAGACAGCTTTATGCATACGTTATCTAAAGGTTTAGCCATGGAACTGAACGGCAGCCTGCTCAATTCCCGATCCTTCTCCACACACACACACACACACACACACACACACACACACACACACACACACACACACACACACACACACACACACATATACTTTTGATTATCAGTTTCTCAAACGTGTGAACACAAATAATATATCTACACTCACATGTCCTTATGCAGTGAGAGTTTACGGTTTTGCTCATCCATCATTAATTGTTATAGAAACATGTTTTTTGCTTCCGTATACATACCCTCAAGTTTCAGTTCAACTGAGTAGTTCAGCTGTCTCTGGTTTCCTTCGTAAGAATTGACGATACCAAAGGTGTAATTTCCAGGATCATCCTTTCTTACATGTTCAAATGTTACAGTAACCGCATAGGTACTAAAAGCTGTTCGTGTGGCGTTCCAAGTCCAGTGTATAGATTCATTTGATATCCTTTTCTTGTTCAAACTTTCCACCAACTCCACCTTGGGTACATCCGGAAAAACCGTGATACAGAGAGAGAAATTGCAACGTTCGCCAACAGCCGCAGATAATATGACTCTCTCTCTGTCATTACTGTTGCAAAGTCGAGGATCGCCTGCAGATACAGACAAAAAGGTTGTAATATAAAACCCAAATTTCACTCTTCATGTTGATTTGAATAATTTACACTGGGAAATTTATCCTTGTAGAAGCTGAAAGCTGATAAGCAGGGCAAGAAGGAAACAATCAGACAACAACAGAAACAATGTAACATCAACTATCCCATTGTTACCATCAACTCATATGAATTTTCTGCTACGTTTAACAAGTTTATTAACCATGCCCAGGCCGAACACGGTGTACGAGCGGTCAAAATAACATTTAATACTGGAGATGCTGGGTAGACACCTTTAAACAACAATCCTTTTTAAATCAATGTGAGCGCCTCCATGTGAAATGTGCTATCGACGAGAAAGCCTTCTCGCCGTTTTCTTCTTTTTGCGTTTGTCAATGTGAGAACCAATTCTGAATATTATGAGGCCTGTACTTGCATGTGCATATTCGCTGGGATACCATACACAATTTTCTAACCCTTTTGATGTGCTGCCAATTGAATGATAATACATGTTCATGAACGTCTTGAAATGAACAAAGATAAAGAAAACAGTACACCATGCGCAAGTTACCGTTACCAGCCAGTGGTTACTTTTATTTATTAGTCTTAACGCATACTAATTTCAAAGGAGTCTGTTGCACTTCTTCACCAGATGCGAGGTGCCAAATTTCACATGAATGATACCATTACGTACTTCTGGAAACCCTAGGGTTGAATTCTAGAACATGGAATTATGAAAGAGACAGGCTGTTGATATTTAAGGCTGCAATGAACATCGAGTGTAAAAATTAAAGTGTACCTAGAAACATTTGGAGCGCCACCTAACGGATTCAAACAGGATACGAAAATGACCCATTTAAAAAAAAAAAAAAGTACCCACTGGTCAATACTTACATTCCAGAATTGCTACATTAGTACGCTTTCTCATATCGCCTTGACTCTCACAAACATATGTTCCCATTATGTCGCAGTCTGTGTCTCTAAAGAGATGAATAACTTGCCCACTAGTATCATTGTATGACAAATAATCTGTTTCTGTCGATTTCTTGATTCCGAGTGCAGGTGCGCTACCATCTGTAATGCCAGTGGTACAACGGAGTCTTGCTGTGCTGCCTCTGGGGAGGGATGTTCTGACACTCCATTTTTCTGAATCCCACACTTCTGACACGAAGGCCAGAGTCTTTTGAGGATCTTGAAAACAAAATGAAATAGAAATGGCTAAAGCAGACAGATGCACATGTCACACAATATACTTCAGTCTCAAATCAATGACAAGTAAGACTAGACCATCTTGGCCAGGACCACCCTGCTAAGTGAAGGTAGAAAATTATGGTTTAATATCTCCCCTCTCCCATATCCCCATCCCCCAGGTCCACCCTTTTCAATTATTGAAGTCTT
>JAWQUT010000440.1:484293-496755 GCA_033807755.1 Ellobium chinense | reverse complement strand
AAAGCCGGTATTTTCAATGGACCACAAATCAGGAAATTGATTCAAGATCCACATTTTGTACTATCTATGAACAATGCAAAGAAACAGGCACGGGAATCATTTGTGGATGTTGTGAGAAACTTCCTTGGGAACAGGAAAGCTGAGAACTATAAGCAGATTGTTGACAACATGCTCAAACATTTCCAAAAGTTAGGCTACAATGAGCATCAAGGTCCATTTTCTCTTCAGTCACATCGACAAATTTCTATTTAATTTGGGAGCTGTGAATGATGAACAAGGAGAACGTTTCCATCAGGACATTAAGGTGATGGAGGAGAGATATCAAGGGAGGTGGGATACACCTATGATGGCTGACTACTGCTGGAGTGTGATGAGAGACTGCCCTGGGACACAGCATTCCAGGCGTTCTTTAAAGCGAAAATGTGTGCCTTAACGCTCTTGCAGCAAGTAATCTTTGTCAAGACAATAAAGTCTAAATGTATTAAGTATTTTACACAGGCCTTAGACAATTTTAATGAATTTTTGTTTCCCAGGGAGTCGAAACAGTTGTAAATTAAGTCTTATCAAGGGTGGTAACTCATACAGGAAAAGTTTGACCTGATACAGAAAAACTAAGGCCAGATCTGGAATCAGTGACCTCAAAATAGGGGGAAATGGGTCTCAAAGTGAAAACACTTTTTAAAAAGTTTATTTTTGTTCCCCAGTGATCTGAACGCTTTCACACGTGACGTGATTTACGCAACCTTTTCTTTTAACATAGCTTTCACTTAATTTATATAATGCAAAGTGTAGTAGCGATAATTTGACACAGAACAGACATAATAATATAATAGGGAGGAGGTTGGATCACTCAGCTACCTCTTAAAACGTCTGCCTATCGCTGTCAATGAATGATACAATATAATCTATTGATACTGAAGAAAACAAACGTTTATTTACAACATGAATACAAGAGAGCCAAGCAGGGTTTATTAAACAATAGTAATTGTACACGAAACTCATTCTTTCAGTTTTCACACAAATTTGCAGAATAGACGAAAGACCGACCTATTGATCGAATATGATGTTTGGAGACACATTTAGTTTTGCAGCTCAAATAAACTGCAATCCTCCTTTCCTTCTTTCTCGCTGTCGTCTCCCTCTTCTGCCTCCCCGTGTAACTACTGTGCCCCCACTATCGCTTTGGGCGACCTCTGTCTCAGTTGTACCTCCTACCTCTCCCCCCCCCTCCATCTTCTGTCTATACCGTCCTGTCTCTCCTCGTAACACTCTCTCTCCCCGTTTAATACTTATTGCCCTACCACTGTGTTGTCACTCGCCCACTTCATCTCTCTATCGAGCTTCTGACATTTAAAACGTCTGCTAAATAGGCCTCTTCTTGTTTAATCTTTAGTTTTTGTTTTTTTTTGTTTGTTGTGTGTCTTCGTCACCTTCACCATTCCTAATACAATCCTGGTCTGGTGCACTTTGTACTGCTAGGAATACCAGTCCCAACTCCGTTCACGAGCGAACTGTTGCAGCCGCGTGTGTCCCCATATATTTATACTGCTGATCTAATTGCCTAAAGGTGCAGGTTACAGACCTGTAATAGGATTGGACCCTTTTTTCCTCTATGGGCTATATTAACATTTTGAGCTGCCCTCTGAACCCAAAGTTTTAGCTTTCACCCAGACCCATACCAGATTGAAGCCCATTATGTGGCCCAAATTTTAAGACTTACCCAACCCTAGCAAGCCCATTGAAATTTTGAGCTTGGTTGCTATTTGTAAACAGACCCTACATTTTTCACTGGTCAATGCCAAACCCNTCCCCCCCCCGGAGCCCTTATTACTGGAAGCAGGGCATGCCAAAAGAGGGAAAAGGGGAGATGAAATATACCCTCTAAGTTGTACGACCACAAAGTGAAAGTACAATTACAGGTCTGTAACCCTAAAACACAGTGGTTAACGTGACGGTGATCGTCCTCTACACGTTAACGTGAGGAGAGCTACCAACAGAGTGGCTCTCGTTGATGTCCCGTTAACGTGACGTGAACTAGAGGGAGGAAAGACAGAGAGACAGAGTCAGAGTTTAGAGAGAGAGAGAAAGAGAGAGAGAGGAGGTAAAAAGGAGAAAGAGACAGACAGACACCGACAGAGAGAGACAGAGTGAGAGAGCGAGAGAGAGGAAGCGTGGGAGAAAGTGAATAGATAAACAAATGATGGATTAAAAATAATGTCACTTAGCGTCCAAATTAAGTTTTTTTTTTCCAGTCTCACTCCACTGCTTATTCAAATACATTCTATTGC
Source organism: Ellobium chinense (assembly GCA_033807755.1). Lineage (NCBI taxonomy): Eukaryota > Metazoa > Mollusca > Gastropoda > Ellobiida > Ellobiidae > Ellobium > Ellobium chinense. Next base: position 494,467 of record JAWQUT010000440.1, on the reverse strand, counting down.
AATAATCGTTGTTTGTCTTGTCGAATAAACCTGACCGCTTTTGCACCTCTTCAATTAATCTTTCAGAAGAGTCCATGATTTTCTTTGGATTTGCCGGAAGAAAGTCGGGAGGTTTTTATTGCAACCGTAAAATGGTCTCGTGATTTTTTTCTGCCGCGAGGTAGTAGATAGCCGGTAGAATGACGCGAGGTAACCACTCTGGAGCTAACATATTATATTTTGGTAGTGGTAAATAAGATCTCCCGGTAACACACTTCACGGGACGTTAGGTCACAGAGGTCAACTGTCGGTAGCTTGCAGAAAACGGATCTCACTGTGTTTACACCTTAAAGCAGAGTGGAGCGGATAAATAAGAACCGAAACCAGGAAACCAATTCTTAATTTTGAGATCATGTGAGAGAGAATCACATATCCTGGGTCGTATTCCGGTCAAACCCAGTTTTTCATTTTCAAAACCGACTCATTTTTTTTTTTTGTCTAGGACCCATCTACGACCCAAAGAGCTTTATCTGTTAGGGGCACAACAACATGCATGCGAGGTGATTAGTCAGCAAACAGTGTACGATGAAGGAATTTTTCGTGTGTGTGGGGATGAACACCGCTTTAACTCAAGGAAAGAGGGATCGAGATAGAAAGAATAGACGAGCACACGGAGTAATTTTTTAAAAAAATGGTACTGCTAACCTGACAGTTTTGAACACTGTTTTCGTTTTCTTTAAGCAGTATCTTAAAAGCTTGGTCTTTAAGTGCAAAATAACCTATCCTATTGGGAGGGGGATGGTGTGACTAGGGTGTCAACCTCAAAACTGTTCTGTCACTGTATTAAAGACAATGAATTTGGTATGTGTTATGACCATAATAATGATTGCTGGAGGCATAAATAACGTTCAGGAAAAAACTCTTTGGATCACACAAGCGCTATATATATATATATATATGTGTGTGTGTGTGGCCGCGAAGTAGCGATATAAGACAGTGAAATATTAACAAAGGACGTGTTGTTATTTGTAGAGGGATTGGGTGATTATATAATATGCTTATCATTCTTTGGATGGCTGTCAATGAGTAGGCTTGATTAGAGGCCGCGAGCCGATTAGACCGACAATAGCAACAGCAAGAGCCAGTGTTGGACCGGGCAAGTGTGCTTTATTTACAGCCAGCGAGAGTCAATGTTGGGCCGGGCAGAAGTGTGCTTACAGCAAGCAAGGGTCAATGTTGGGCCGGGCAGAAGTGTGCTTACAGTAAGGTTGCAGGAGCCAGATTGTAAAAGCTTCTTTGATCCATTTAATAAAAATTTCTTCTCTAACCACTGGAACGTTCCGAGATGGCCAAGACTAGTCTGCAGGTCTGGTGCCACCACTGTGCTCAAATTATATACTGTTTACGGTGGGTGTCCTTAGGTTAGATTTTTCACAATTTTCAATTACATGAAAAGGGGTTAAAAATTTGGCCTTCTTTTGCAGATCACAGGTCCGCACAAATGAAATCCGCTGAAGCCATTGGGAAACACTGCCTGCAACAATTATTTTTTTACAAATTCAAAACTGAATTTCACCACTTTAACGGTGTGGTATCATGTCATATGATTATTTCTATACTCTGCTACTATCGACTCGGATAGTCCAATTTTTTTTTGACCAATTAGGCTCCTGCAACCTATACTGTATACAGCCAGCGAGAGTCAATGTTGGGCCGGACAGAAGTGTGCTTACAGCGAACAAGGGTCAGTGTTGGGCCGGACAGAAGTGTGCTAGGTTTGTTAGGGGGACGTTGTATCCACTTTGACCTACATTTCGCGATATTTCCCAACAAATTACGAAACACACTTTCTCCTATGTAAGGGAAAACGGATTTACGTGAAGTCAGTTTAGTCTTTTGAATGGCACTCTGTTTTCCCGAAATTGTTGGGTTCATCCCGACTACGTTATCTTCCCCACAAGACTGTGTCACGGTCACTCAAGGTTAAACAACAAGTTTCAGTTAGGTATTTAAGTGGTATGTGGCACACATTTATAAATGACAATACCCCACCCTTCTAATACACACGGCAGGTAACTTTCCTCCCAGACCCGAACTTAGTTTGGGTGTTAGTGGGCGTGTTCGTACCTATCAGATTTCCTCAGTATCGACGGTGGCGGTCATTAAACGGCTGTTAAGCCGATGCGCTCAACCATGACTTACTGCTGAAGGCAGGTTTAATTTTGTCAGCTGAAATCTTTGAAATCCATGTACTTTAAGCCCCAGTCATTTACAATCTAACCATCGCTCGGACAAGATCTCTTGAATCACAAGTAGAGCTGATTTTGCTGAATCCACCAATATAAGTTTAGCAGCACAGAATTAAAGGTAAGTACTTTTTTTAGGCTATTTTACTGGGTATGTAAGAAAGGATTATTCCAAAGATTAATGTTATTAATCAGTGACTCATTACTCAGCCCCTGCAATTTTTAGAGACAAATTTAAACTATGATATTCTTCCTTAACCATTAGTGAAGATCATATACAAAATTGGGGAATTGTCCAATTAAATTAAAGGATTTGTATCACCTTTTTCACAACTACCCCACCTTTTTTTTCTTGCTAGTGTTAGGCGATTCCCCACCTCACATTAATAATAATGTGCTTCCAACTTTTCTTTCTATTCTCTCAGTCCCATGGTGATTACTATTAAAAATCTTTCTTGAATAATGACGAACTCTATATTTCCGGCTTCAATATACATATGATATAATGAAAATATTGTTGTCATCAGTAATTGCTCCACATATTAATTTATGTATTATGCGTGAGAGAGACAACTAGTTGTTAATGTTATATTCCTTTTTTTCTCTTTTCAGATATTATTGTGTGATGGAGGAAGTACTTGCCCACACGGAACAAATTCGTAATGACTTCATACGCAGGCTGTGTAAAATTTGTGCGGAAAAGGCAGATAAGCGAGACAAGATTCCATAAAAAGAATGTGCCAAATTCAGAATGGAACTTTTAAGCTACTTTGCAACTGACATATCCGAGGACAACACAGAAAAGTTCCCCACAAGTCCATAAAGATTTTAGAAATTCAGTCCTATGGCATCCCCCGTGAGGACAAGAGGCTTATCACAGTAATGAAGAAACATTTGGCACAAGTAACACCAAATTTGCTGATCCTTGTTTCTCAGGTTAAGGGAAGGAGGGAGAGTGCACAATGAATATCTCTAGTGTCTTTGTCTGCAGCATCGTACATCAAACCATGAGGCTAGATGATATCTGAGAGTGAGAGAAAGAGAGCGAGAGAGACAGAAAAAGATTGCATTATTTTGATTTGCGCTTGGGCCACTTTTCCTTGAAAGCTGAAATATCATTCTTTTTGCCGGGATGCGCAAATCTAAATTGCACTTATTGTCTGAATCATGCATGCACAGCGTTTTTGTTTTCAACAGTATATAATTTGCAAAGACATGAAATTGATAATTTTTTACAACTGATGACTTTATCATGTCTTACCGGTGAATGTAATTAAGGTAACTGGTTGTTCAAAAACTTCTATGTGAACTTTACAACCTGAATCACTAAGGTTTTATTACTTTAAAGGTATTGTCCTTGTTTGAGATTCAGAAATTGGTCGATATCCTGTCACGTTACGCTATCTCAATGCAAGTGGCAACACTTTTATACTTCTTCCAGTGGTTATGGCAGCTCTTGTTTAGATAATTGTGGCTTTAATATTGAGAGACAATCGCTGATTTTTTGACATGTTTCAGGCAATAGATTGCAGCTTCTATACATGGCTATACTGAATGTGAAAAAATTGCATGTCGGTTACTCTCATAAAAATTTTGTGATGATGGTGATGTTTTTTTAATGCTCCCATGACCTCCGATGCTGGAATGACTCAATATTTCATTTTATTTTAATAAACTACTGAAGACACTCTTTAAAATGAGCTCTTGTTCACTCTTCTCTGTTGAGTAATAATGGTAATATCATAGCTGGAAGAATGGTGAAAATGAGCAAATCACCATAACAAAATAGCAAGCTCAGTACCTGGTCACGCCTGATTGCCCACCAGGTAATGATTGTTATCTGATACCCAACTTAGTCGGGCCTGAGAGAAAACTAAATTCGGGGCAGCTGGCAGCCGTGTACAGTGATTGCAAGCCAGGGTTTTCTGGGGAAAAGGGGAAGACTTCAGTTAAAATTGAGCCATAATATCATGCTTATGATGAAAGAATTTGACACAAACGGATTATCTTTTGGGGCAAAGTCGAACATTACTTTTTGCAAGCTACAATGAGCTGGCCCTCATGACTATTTGTACGCTTGTTATTGTGTTATCTACAACAATTTTCACTGTCAGCATGACCATCCGTGAACGCCTAACGAAAGTTCTCAGAGCCTCGTATCTTTCTGCTCTGTATAACAAATTTCCCCTCTCCGCTGATCCCTGAACCACTCCTGACAAGTAAAATTGGAATCCCTACCCTTTACCCAGAAGGCTCTGGCTTGCAATTAATGTATTACAAGAAGTGGGCTATTGTGCAAAGCTTGAGACGTTAGCGTATTATTTCACGACTCAAAGAGTAGAAATGATTCACGACGCATCTAGGTATCTATCTAGATCGACGAAGCTTATCTGAAGTAGCTCGCTGTTTTTCCAGAACACAAAAGCTCCACGCCATTACAGTGCGTTCACAAATAAATAAACAAGGTTGTTTTTTTTAAACATTTTTCCTAAGAAGCGGATCGTTTTGAAATTGTGCATGGCCTTTAAACCAGCAGTTTGTCTTAGCAGAAAATATTTTTTTGCTCCTGAGGCTATAGTCTAATATAGCTATGGTCTAATTAGCGACTTTATTTTATCCCACTGTCATTGAAATAAGGAGTACAATAATCACATAGAGTACAGTTTTTGTTTCTCTTATGGTATACAGTATTTAGAAGAGGACATATGCGCATGAACAAAGTCGGAAACTGGCTTCCAACATTTGCAATTATGCGATATAGTCTTATTGTTAAGGGACAAAATTGGGCCGAGAATGCACTTTGGATTTAAAGCAACCTTTTTTATCCACATACATGTTACACGTTAGCGGTAACACTTTTTTTTTCCTTTAAATTAGGCAAGATCTCTTGGCCATAGTGATCAGTGCCAACCTGTCAGAACCAGTTTGAATGAAGAGTTCCAAAATGACTTCAAAACCATGGTGTGATTAGACTGGCCTTTTGGACGCGTGTCCCATGACACATTGAAAAGCGGCTATTACAAAAATAATGCATTTTCTTGAGGCGATGGCGGTCTTTATGACCACTGCTCTCAATAAAAATTTCTTTACTGGGTCAAACTAATAAATCCATGTTCCATTTCCATTTACAATATGTGGATGTGTTTAGATTTGTCGGATATGAATAGATCAAGTCGATCCCACGCCCCTACTAGTAAGCGTCAAGATTAAAAGAGAGGCGGCGGCTTCCAGCACCGTCCTGTGCGAAGCTTGAGCTAAAACGCCATGTAAATGAGAGTAAATTAAATCATAAAATACTCTCAAATTCACGTGTTTGAATTTCTCGATTTTGTACCCTATCAAAGACGGACAAAGTGACCAATGACCTGTCAGTTATCAGAAATGAAAATCCCTCGGGGGTGTTCGCATTTCTCAAGCTCTCTTAATCGCCATGTATGAACAATCTCCAAACCATTTTAACATTATTTCTGAGTAAGTTCTGAAATAGACTATGTGTCCAACACTTCTGTCAAACTTATTATCGCGAGAATGCGTTGGAATTAATCGCAGTACAAACAATAGAAATTCAGTTTGTAGCTCTAGTCTGAAAATGTTTACCAGCGCATCTTGTTAAAAAAATCATCTTCTCAACACGTCACCAGTAATACATTGTGTTATTAATAAATCCGTTTTTTACAGTCAGACCTTGAGAATCTCCACTGCAGTAATACAGTTGTATGATGTGCGAGTGTTGATGTCTGAGCTTGATTGAAAGAGCTCGTGACTGATTTACTTGAGGATTGTAAAACATTGTAGGATGCTGACGACTAGTCATAGCTGTGCCTTTATCTCTCAAGTTTCAAGATGTTTGGCAATTTGTACGAGTTTTCTTATCACACTCTGCTCAAAAATGACAATCTTGAGCCATGGCCTCTGTACTGAGTTCTTTTAATGAGCTCTTTGAAGAAATCTGTTGCAATGATTAAACAGTGCTGAATTCATAACCTGGACATAGTTTTTACATTGGATTGGAATTCAGGGTTGAGCTTCATAACTTGTGATCTTGGATTTTATTTATCTTATTGCTGTAACATATGAAGAAAAAAAAAAGAACCTAAAACCATGAAAAAATACCGCTACTAATGATGGAATTGTTGTCATACCCTTCCTTTTATGAACACGACTGACCACAATCGAGATAGAACAACAATGACACTCCTGTTTTTCTCTCTTGCGCTTTCTTAAATATCATATAGAATAATGTCAGCGGTGATTATCGAATTGACCATCACCCTCTTTTGACTAGACCAACAAAACAATATAGCAGATAATCAGTGCATTCTCAGTCCTCGTTTCGGCAGACAGCTTCGCTCGAGACACATGGGCAACACCGTTCCTTCTTCTCTGTACATTAACTTCCCGCTTTTAGAAGTACTTAAAGGGACAGGAGTAACTATCTGTTTTACAGTCTTAAAAGACCACACTGTATTTTCGTATGTTCAATCCCATACATGTTTCCTTCGCCCGAGCGATTTCGAGAAAATGCAGCTGGAAAGTCGGGGTTTTCATATCGCGCGGGCCGCCATAACTGATCTTCCATTCAGTGCGACGCTGGGCCATGACGTCAAAAAGCGAGAGACAAGCTGGTACTCCTGGTACGAAGGCGATTATCCGCATGCAAGAATTTCCTTGGTGCTAAATTTTAAGACTTCTTTTCGAGAGAAGTATTTTGTTAAAGTCTGTGAACAATTGTCCAACTTTGATCGCAGTGTTGTAATCTTAGAAACGGGAGGATAAATAATTGAAAAGAGGAACATCTGCCTGGGTACTGTTTGAGTCACTTTAATAATGTATGCATAGCGTATGTATGGTTGTCTATATCTTTTTTTTGCCTGTGTGGTTTATTGAGCTCTAGTGAAGAAAAAGAAGAAGAAGAAGAAAAGAAGAAGAAGAAGAAGAAGAAAAAAAAAGAGCTCCTGTAACCGGAGGAAAAGCATTACCAATGATATTATCCAACACTCCCGAATTTTTTTTTTTTCCATGACACAGTGTTGGTTATGGATGAAAAAAGTGAACTTGGAATTGCCAAAACGACAATAGAGCTTTGCATGATTTCAGGGTGAAACTTTCACAGCAATTCACACACTCAAAAAATGCTTATCGCTCTGTGAGAGGTCTCAGTGTTGCTCTTGAAAGACTCAGCGCGATGTCACCTAATAGACAAGATAACATAGCTTGAAGTCAGCGATTTTCGGGGGAAACATGTCCAATAATCCTATTCGTGGAGATTTTCCCCTAGGTAAAGATAAACAGACTTTACGAAAAACGTAGGAGAGCTTAGATACTCGTAAGTTGTTGGGAGATACCGTTAAATGGGGGAGGACAAAGTGGGTAAAATAATGTCTAATTTTCTGCCTTTTAACAGTAAAATGACAGGATTTTAGTAAATAAATAAAATAAATAAATAAATTTGAATGCAAGTGAAAACGATGTGTGACGGCCTAACTCCAGGTTGAAGACCTCGTAAGAGCCGAGGTCGTTAGAATTTTGTAATTGTTGCACCGGAGGTACGTTTACTCAGGGGCGTAACGCGGGAGTCGAAACCGGGTAGTCAAATCAGCGCACTAGCTACGCGAATCACCGCACTGTTACCTTTTGGTCACTCTACATTTTCTTTAGGTAAGGATGCGGTAGACAAACGAGGTATTATGCGAAAAAAATGTGCATCACTGTCTAAACCATGAACGCATGATAACATCAGTAAATTATCGTGACAACAATCACAACAGAAACAATAACAACTAGATTAACTCAACTATGAAAAAGCAATATATTGATAATTGTTCCCACTCAATGTTTACTCCTTGTGGGTAAAATGATTATGACGGTGTCGCTGAAGGATAGTTTTGATGAAAGATTTAAGGATCAGCTTTACTTCCATCGCTAGGAACTGGCTGCTTTCACAACAACAGCCATGTTTGCTACGGGCTTCCCTGAATTCATCTTGCCGAAACACACAGTCTCAAATTTTCTAGGGCCTAGCTCTAAACTTAGATCTAGTCTTACTAGACCTATGATAGGCGCACCGAGCAGGGTTCCATACTTTTTGTCGAGCGGGAGCCAAATCGCATATGAAAACCAAAACAGAGCCAAACTATGTCCGGAGTGGGCCTATTGGAGTCAGGATTTGACTTACGAGAAATTTTCTACGAACTGTCTGTGTATTGGATATATGTGGGTAGTATAGTTCATAAGCCTTTCTACATACATTAGAGCAACATAATAAGAAATGATTGTTAAATGGAGACAGGCCATTCTTTGATGTGTGTTCATCGGGAGTTATGACAGAAGCCTGATCATATTAAACATCATTTTGAGAGAAGTCGAAGTATTTTTTGTATAGAAAATTTGTCAGTTTTAACCTCAATTCTGTTGAAGCCAATACAGAGCCCAAGAACAAATCAGTTCTTTGAGAGCTGATTTTTTGTTGTTGTTTTTTTAAAGAGACACATGTTTGATGTTTGGCTCCAAAGAGCCAAGTCTGGCAACCCTGACATCGACATTACGGAAGCCATTACGACCTCATTCCACTTCGACCAATGGGTAATGAGAGATTCGTCATCTGACTTCACAACTGACCTCGTTTGTCTTCCGTCCTTCAGTAGGCATTTAGATTTTTGCCTACAGGCATGGACGTTTTAACACTACTCGGGAATCCCTTGGGGCTCAGTCTGGGTGCGAGTGATGATTCGTTGCGTATAATACAGTAGAAGAGGAGCTCCTCGTCAGTGACCTTTTGTAGTCAAACTTCCAAAGTGACTACTTGGCTGTGTTTGGGGCTCAGTCAGGGTAGTACGGTAGAAGATATGCGTCCATAGGGATTGACTTGTATAGTAAAAAATGTGAGATGACTTGCACAGCGTTTTGTTTTGTTTTGTTTTGTTTTGTTTGATCAGTCTACTAAGCTGCGAATTTATAAAAGCCGAGGAGCGGTGGTATTTGTTATTTCAACTATTTTCTGGCATCTGAGTTTTTTGTTGTTTTTTTTTTCTTTTTGAACATCATTAACTTTTCCACGTGGTAGTCAATGACTATTTCACTACCATTACGCTACGCCTCTGCATTTACTATTACACATATGGAAAAAAAACAAAAACCGGGGAATTTCATTTCCCTCGTTGAATCCGAGCTCGTTGTATTCGAGGTTCACTGTATTTACAGTCTTATCGCCTGTAACCTACGAGCGGACGCGTTTCAAGAGATTGCCTCTTTCTTTAAATTTCCGGGAAAATCAAACCGTTGGCAGCCACAAGCATGTCGTTTATAAACAGCCGACACGAACAGGTCACCAAGTCTGCAAAGGCGCTCCTTTTCCTGAGGAAAGCAAGTGGCATAATGCATACTTTGTCCTATTTTGCTGTTTACTCGTTTGTCCCAAGATGAAAAAAAAAAATGGAGACAGTTTTCTACTGCATGTTCAGTTGCAAATATTTAGCAGGGTGTTATCTTTAGGGAAATGAAATTACAGCAGCACTATTTGGGGTTATGGATTTCAAATAGATAATTTCTGGAAGTAAGCTAACTCCTAATGTCTGTAAGAAATCTGAGTTTAATGGGGAGAAATTCAGACGATAAGGCATAGTAGACAAGTACACGTGCCGTGCTTATTCAAAACCCTTAGTTTTCTCTTCCCCCTGTTTTTTTCAACGTATGTATGATTAATCAGTAGAAATCGCCAACAAAAATGAGGCGGTCGGTAATAAAACGGAAATATACCGCCCCTCCCAATGTTATACCGCCAACCCCGCATACGGCGTACGTTTTGCCTCTGAACCGATCCAGTGTATTAAAAATAGTGGAAAACAACCTCGTTATACCGTCCTCCGCTATCCGCCATCCACCAACACCTGGGCATTTCCATTTTTCCATTAATCATAGTAAAAAACACCCCGTTATACCAACATGTGCCA
>JAWQUT010000440.1:472920-483539 GCA_033807755.1 Ellobium chinense | reverse complement strand
ACCCCCCAACAACGAAAAAAAATCACGGCGTCTTAAAATCACAGGTTGTAAGAGGTTAGGAGCAGTGACAGCGATATGTTGTAAACAACAAGTGCTTAGTTATTTCCGCCCGCACATGTCATAAAAACGAAAATAATGTGCTTTGGTCGGAAATGCAAACATGTGTTCACATCAAATGATGAACAAGTAGAAACAGTTGATAGCCCCAGATATCGTGGCGTTGAATTTGGTACAAATGGTATATCCATAGAACACATGAAATTCATATAATGTGAATGCCAGAAAGGCCATAAATGGATTAGGACGAAAATGCCGCGCCATATTAATCCCAGTTGAGTGGCAAGTAGAACTATTTTTTTTTTAAAAAGTTGAACATATTCTCTTATATGGAGCATTACTATGCAGGATTGAAAATATAAGTATAATTGAAACGTTTAGTTTACAGTATGTAAAAAAATTTTAAAGAGTGAAAAGCAGCACCCCTAACTATATGATATATGGCGAGCTAGGTAAAGTACCACTCAGCACAACATTGAGTAAAAGAATGTTTATGTTTTGGAGCAGGTTAGTTACTGACAAAACAGGGGATTTTATCAGCAAAACTCCTTAAAATAATGACTCAAGCCCAAATGAAAAGAAAAAAACATTGATTATAAATGGTTGAAGAAAAAATATATATAAGACAGTATATTGAACAACACTGATCATACGTATTTATGGTTACAACAGACGACTGGACTAATTAACAGCGTTTTGGTAAGACGAAACGTCGAAGACAAAACTATACAAAGGATTTATAGTGATTGCAGCACCTTCAATAAAGGAAAGAACTATGTATTTTTAAAAGACAAATTGGAACCTTGAATTTTTAATTATCTGTGCTTGGGAAGAAACAAACAGAAACAATAACTAATAGATCATAAAATTATAAACCTTCAGTCGAGACGGGAGGTACAATAAAACGTCTGATCATATGAGCAGGGCCTATATCCAGTGACATAAAAGTGTTTAATAATTTTTTGGCACATCACACGTAACATAAAGTTGATCGATTGGAAGCCCTGGAAGCCTCTGGGCGTATAAATATGTGACGTCATTTGGCCGTTTCTCTTGTAACTATTTTCACTACCGCGGGGTTTCCCTCTGTCTAGACTAAAGCAATTTTTAAAAAAAAAAATCAATAATTCTTTCTTATCGCTTGTCATTGTTCTCTTCAAGTTTCAGTTTCAGTTCAGAAACATTTGAATGAAAAGTATCTGAAACGTCACAGTGTTTCTGTGGTCTGAATATTCATCGATGATTGTCAGCTGTTTGGATCTATTCTGTGTCGCGTAACTATATGGTTCATTCAGTTCAGTTGTAATTGATGTGTCTCAAACAGGGCGAGGGTCACTTCAGGGTACTATAGACCACTTTGGGATAAGAAATAAAAGGCCACGTGATTTCCGAAATTTTGAACAATATGGCGACTAGGGCTTCCGCCCTACGGAAACAAGTAAGATGCTGTCGTCAAGAAAGTAAAGGAATTGCACAATCAGAAGGTACATAATCTTAGGTCCATGAGTTCAGATAGATATTGTCGTTGTTAAAGATTTTGGAATGCTCTAACACATTCTGTAAAGCATTCAGTGCATTCGTCCAAAATGGCATAAAGTGTACGTCGTGAAGGAAGCCGACATTTTGCCCTCCATAAAGTCAAAAATTAGAACCGGGAGAGCTACCGGAACTCTAACCTGAAGTGCTCCATTCACTATTAACAGTTCATTTAAAAAAATTGGTTAGAGTTTATATTATTAAAAGGATCAGAAACTCGTGTTTGTTTGATATCAGATTTATGAAATTCGTTATATATTTATCGTGTTCGCGATCCTCTATATAATATGATAAGGAAACATGCAGTTTTGTCTAAATAAAGTAGGAGATGAATTTCATTATTTATCAGACAGCCCTCATTTTATTCATAAAAGAAAGAAATACATAGATAAGAAATATTTTACTAGACTGATTATGTTGAAGTATAGGAAACTCATGCACTCGGTAAATACCATGGAACTTAAAACATAATGTTTTTGGGATATTTTAATAAAATCTGTTGCTTAGGCCGTACAAAAAAGAATTACGCTACTGAAGTCTACTCCGGTTCACCTCTGTCGTTTCTGTTGTAAAGTGTCGTCAATTTGTGAGTTTGTGTCCTCCTATCTAATGCTTTAATGTAATGTTTTGTACCTTAGCTTGTTAACGTGTGTTAACTGACCGGCAGACAATCCGTGCCATAAATGATTTTTACATTATCCGTAATAATGATCGCCCAGCTAGCGGAAGGCCAGATCCGAGGAGCCTAACGCTACGTGGTTTATACTTCTATATGCTGTGGCAGAGGGAAGGAAAAGCAAATGAGAGAAAGAGAAAGAGAGAGAGAGAAAGAGAGAGAGAGAGAGAGAGCGGGAGAGAGAAAAAAAGAGAGAGAGAGATGGAGAGAGAGAGCACTTATGAGTAAAATCAAACCCTGTAGCCAAAACGCGTGGACATGCATATAGGTAACAAGTGTGTGTGTGTGTGTGTGTGTATGTGTGTGTGTGTGTGTGTGTGTGTGTGTGTGTGTGTGTGTGTGTGTGTGTGTAATACATGCAGGATGTATTTTCACACTATGTTATTGGAATAGCCCAGTTTCCCAGTGATCTCATTTTTTACCATCCGTGTTGGAATTGTATTCTCCGCACTATACGGTTTCATTTGGACCGGATGCAGGGTGAGGNGGGGGGGGGGGGGGGGGGGGGGGGGAGGAGATATGGAGTTAATGGCTCGTAGGAAGTGCATAATGTTTTCAGTGTTCAGACAGAGACTGTTTTTTTGGGAAAGTTCCCGTACGTTTGTACTAGTGTTAAGACATTAAACTGCAGACTGTTTTTACTACTGTGGGAATTTAATATTCAGAGAGATTTAAATATTCATGTGCTGTCCCATCGTATATTGTATTTTTGTCCGTTATCAAAGTGAGCTTGCCATAACTGTTAAACAATAGTATATATTATTATTACAACAAGTCGTTTCAGAATGAAGTTTCGTATTTAGTACTAAGGCCTTTAAAGTTATCGAGGTCTAGTACAGACTCTTATGCTACCCTGTGATTAGTAATTAGGCTGTTGATAGTGCAAGCTTTGGGATGATCACGGAATAGGACCGATCTTGTGGCTAAACCAATGACTAAATGAACTGCATCTATGCAAGAGCGGTCCTGTCCCAGGAGATTGCCCAAGCTTTTCGTCAACTTCGCTATAAGGATATACAATCTCCCCTCAACTTAATGACAAGGCGAGAATGCCTTCCCTAATATGAACTGGAGGAAACATTGCTCAGGACTTTGTGTAGTCTATATCTCTTCCTTAAAGTGATATTGTTTTCCCAGTGGATAAAAAGTTGTGTCAGTGACTGTCAATGAATCTCGTTTGTTCTTGTACTGGGTTTTACTGTGTGCTTAGAGACACAAGATGAAGTCCAGGATTGCAAGGGCTATATTCTATATGGCTGTACTTCGCACGGTATTCATGGATACAAACAGTGGTAAGAAAGAATACTTGTTTAATGCTAACTTTTTTGTTTTTTTTCTCCATTTGTCTTCTTGAGCACTTCCCCCTTTATCCTACCTTGTGTGAGCATCTGTTTGCGTCTGCTCACTCCTTACTTCTGTTACTAAGTGCTCCGTTTCCACCTTGTACTACACCCATGTCACTACTAAATGAAACGACCCTGTCTTGTCCACTATGTTTAATGTTGTGTGTACGTCNCGGCCACTAAGCCACTTTTTTTTTTGAGTGGCGGCGTGGTCGTGTATAGACGTCTACCTGATTCCAAACTGACGGCTAGGTGATTGGGTGCCGACGCAGAGGTCGCGGGTTCGATTCCCACCGCATCACTTTCTTTCCTTCTTCCATTTTCTCTCTGCATTTGTCTTCTTTAGCACTTTCCCCTTTATCCTACCTTATGTGAGCATCTGTTTGTATCTGCTCACTCCTTACTTCTGTTACTAAATGCTCCGTTTCCACCTTGTATTACACCTTTTTCTGTAGTGTCAATAATCCAAATCATAGCGGGTTATTATAATTACATCTTAAGGTGTCATACAAACAGTGTAACGATAGTTAAATTGGTCTTGTCATTAGATTTCGATTTATCTACATGTACATTTTCTTTTTTCTTAAATGCATTTTGGGTGACTGGAGGTAACCGTCTTTGCTGCCTAGATCCATCCGTCACTCTACATTGTTCTGCAACTGGTGAGAGGAAAGTGCCTATCAAAACTCTGACGTCTGTGTTTCTTAACAGTCTAAATCAGCGCGTACTGCCTGCCTCACCGTCCTCGAAAAACACCATAACAAAGAGTGGCTACCAGGGCTGTGCTTATATCAATGAAAAGTACTTCCTGGGGTACCAGTATTGGCGAGTACTTTCTATAAAATATCGAGTACTTCCACATTATTTTTCTCTTTCGCAGCCTGGTAAGCCGAACTTATTTGGGGTGTTCTCTATTTCTCATGCATTCCTTTTCCGCATTAAAAAAACATGCAAGTCTCTCTTTTTCTCTGAGAGATATGTTCATATGAGTGCATTTCTTTCAGTTCACCCTCTGACAAGTCATTATACAAACATGTCTCAAGGCCCCCACCTAGAAGATTGGTTACAATATTTGAAGCTTTGCCAGAGAATGGGAGACTTCAAACAATATTGTAATCCTATATTATGACCTACTATGTTGTTACTTCATTGGAGAGTTCACAGGATCACAAAATATTCTGGTCAGTACTAAGCTACATGATGTGATAGGACTAAGCCAGGCTAAGCATGTATATAAAAATTAAAGTTTTAACGAAATGAACACAGGTAAAGAGAAAACAGCCACTATTTATTGTTGCATTAAATCCATTGCTCTTCTTTTCAGACATCACCCTTGGGAAGCTCAGTGAAATAGCATCTCCGGGGGATTCTCTGACCCTGATCTGCACGTCCAAACGCTATGAGCCATCGTCCCTGAGGATATACATGAAATATGACAAGGAACTTCTTAATTCCAGTGTCAACGGCAATGCTCTCATTTACCATATTGAGAGACTGAAGTGTAGGCACATGGGTACTTACATCTGTCGACACAATAGCAACCCAGACTTGTATTCATCACAGACTGTGCATGTAGGAGGATGTAAGTATTACTGTGCAAAATGTTTTTCACATTTCACAGTATTTACAGTACTATTATTATTTGTTCTCGATTTGTTTTATTAGAGAATTAATTAATTAATTCCATTTTTACTTATGTGTTTATTTTTTACATATGTGTTCATAAAATGTACATGTCTGATTGGTTGTTGTTTTCTTCACATAAATGTCTTCCACAATTTTTACGTTGGCAAGTTCAGTTCCAAAGGCATAGCAAGTATGTTCAATCATTTTTGAGCAGCATAAAGCAGCTCCGTAATTACCTTGAATTTTTTATTTTTTAAAAGAAGCATTTCTTCCACATTTTCTTCAGTCCACGAGTCTGCAAAATATGACACTAGCTAGATGTAATGAAATACAATGCCAGAATGTTAGTGACCAGCAGCTGTAAAAAGCAGCAGCACTTAATGCTCCTCAGGAAGTTGAGAAAGTCCTGGAGTGCTGAGGCCTCTTGGAGTAATAGTATTTTGAAATAACACCATCAGCCTGGATAAGAGACTTTTCTCTTCTGAATAAATAATTGTGTGTTGGGTAATGTAGCTTTTGATGTTGTTATTCACTGAGCACATGTTATCTGAATGTGTTATGTCTTGTTGGAATCCCCCGTGGGTATAACCACAAGGCAATAAAACAACAGTTCGTTTGTTCTGTGGGTGGTCCCACGAGATTATAAACAACGGAAGAATGAGTCTCTGAGCAAGGAGAGATGACTGCCACTAATGCTCAAGAGATGGTAATTGAGATTTTATGAGACTGATTTCTGTAGATGAACCTTTAAGGCATACATTTAGTATCAGTGGCTTACAAGCCCACCATAATAACAAACGATAGTGACTGCATTCCAGGTATGGACTGGAGTAAATGTTTCACATGAAAGGATATAAAAGGTGACATTTTAAAATGCCCATTCAAAGCCATCATCAGCAGTGAAGATACATCAAACATGTGTGGGAAAGCTATATTAACAACCCGTCGAAATTGAAAGAACTGGACGCTCCGCTACACCATATAAGGAATAAGGAAGGCCCACTTAAAAAACAAAAACAAAGGTTTACCGACAAATGCACTCATCTGAGACCTGCTTTCGCTCGAACAGAATATTATAACTGTCAACATGCTTTTGGACAAGTTAAGTTCCCAGCTGCGCCTTTTTGCCTTAACTTTTGAAACCAGGGTATTTTAACACTAATGAACAGTGAATAATATATCTTAGGATAAAAAAAAAAAATCAGCACATGCCTTTAGGTAAGCTTCATATAGAGAGCCAAATTCATTTTTTTTGTGTTTGATTTTTGTAGCCATGAAATCAGGGCAAAACTTGGAAATACAGATGTTTGAAACATGCATTACAAAGTTGATTATCTCAGTATGGTGCAACATGTGTCAATATTCAATAAAAATATGCTTGAGGGTACTATACTGTCAGGAATGTGTATGCCTTAAAGCGGAAGTGATATTTAGTAGTGTGTGTGTGTCTGTGTATGTGTGCGTGTGTATGTGTGTATCTGTGTGTGTGTGTGTTTGTGTGTGTGTGTGTGTGTGTGTGTGTGTGTGTGTGTGTGTGTCTGTGTGTGTGTCTGTGTCTGTGTGTAGATATGTCTTGCCTTGTAGTTCGTTGGAATGATGTTATACGATTGTGTGCCTATATAGTTTGTAGAATGTAGAACGCATGTAGACTATATATTCGCGATTTAGCTCTTGAACAGCCTGCTTTGTTTTTTTTTTCTCTTAGGTGCTCCACAGCTCTGCCCTGGAGAAAAGAAAAAGACAAACAGTTGCATCGAGAAGGCAGTAGTGTTCACTCTATGCATTTTATCGTCTGACGCCTTCGACTTAAAAGAGGTTCTCCATGTTCTTCATGTCAGAGATCGGCCAACGACATTAAATACGAGCAGATATGAAGTTTCCATAAATCCTCAAATGCCCCAAGGCCTTTATTACGACGTGGATGTTCGGATTAATGATATTACACACAGAGATTGTGGAATGTTCACTCTGAAATTCCAGGATATCTACGACAAGATGTTGTACTATGATTTGGAACTAAGCACATGTAAGTTTCACTGCTCACTGCCTTCCCTACAGTTAATATACTTTGTCATCAGAGGGGACAGAAAACAAAATAAAACAAAACAAAGGAAAAGAGGATTTTTGCCATCACCTGGGACCAAAACAAAGGAAAACAAAGTGAACGGGGAATATGTGGGTTGATGGGTGGAAAGGAGGGGGGGGNGGGGGGGGGGGGGGTATTTTCTCTGCTGGACAGCGCATAGGCTCCATAGCACTAAGTAGTCGAAGTGACTGTATGTGTCACTTGCTATTCTCCTACTGCTGCCTTGTTGTCATTGAAAAGTGGTTATGCCATGTGATCGTCATCATTATGTCCTTCATAATCATCGTTATTGTCCATGCCACTGTCACCAGTATCAGTATGTTCATAGCCACCATAAGCGACCAGCAGCCATACTTACAAGGCCAACCTGTGCACGGTTTATGTCATCAACAAAATTATTATGCTCACATTATAGGCCACCTAATTCGGTGCTGTGCAGTAGGATCAGAATGAATCCCCATTCTTTTCTCTAAGTATGAAAACTTACAGATTTGGTAGAATAAAAGTGTTGATCGGACGCCCCCCCCCCNCCCCCCCATCCCAAAATAAAACATAACAAACCAAAAACAATTTCAGTAAAAAAAATAAATAAGATTTTATGCCCTTGAAATTTTATATTGATCCTATTTATAACGTTTTCAATGCATGCTACCATTGATTTTTTGAAAATATCCATTTGCCATATCTATGTTATATCTATGCATCACACTGGCAAAAATGTGGTACTTCAGGACTGCCTTACTGCAGGAACATCTTTTGGCATCTTTTTTTTCTCTGTTGTTGTTGTTGTTGTTGTTGTTGTTGTTGTTGTTGTTGCTGTTGTTGTTGTTGTTGCTGCTGCTGCTGCTGCTGCTGCTGCTGCTGCTGCTGCTGCTGCTGCTGCTGCTGCTTGCTTGCTTGCTTACTTGCACGATACTTAAGAAATATTTTGATGCATTCCCCAAACACTGGCAAAGTTGTCCACGTGGGCTGAAATCCTCACTCTGTTTCTGTTCAGCCCATTTCTCTTGGGAAGGAGTGTAAGGGAAGTAGTTTCCAGATACAACTTCCTAAATAACGCCTATATCTATGTATTAAAAGTATCATCATCTCAGTGTACACCAGGAGATGTATCTCGTTTGGGCCATCTATCCATTGTTCCTCACGTATAAACTCTCAGTTTCAGACGTGCTTCTTTCTAGCTCATAATGGTGCTACTGAAAACAGATCTTGACATACTTTTTTTACATTTTGTTTTCTTATATCGGCAGCGTTTTTGGCATGACTTACAATATTTTATCCGAGACATAAGTAAGTTTTTTAGAAGCTGGTTAAATAAAAATCTTGATGAAGAATCGATGGCACGTGAGTTGTCAACTTACCATTACAAAGACCAACACTAAATATCTGCAGCATACAGAACTAGCGACCTCTTCGTAATATCTTTCTTAGATTACTTGAGAATAACAAACTATGTCTAAAGCATAGCAAAGTCCCTTTTTAATTGCGAAATGACCATGAAGTAACCAGTGATCATCATCAAACTAATTAGGGCAATGAGTGAAATATCATAAATTTTGGATTTTGAATTCACAGCCTGAAATATTTTATAATTTAAATACACATTTAGAATAGATGGATTTTTGTACCGGCATACACCATTCACAGACATGTAATCAAGGACATGAACAGTGATTGCGAAATATAATGCCAGTCATTACGTGCTCACCTCAGTTACCACTCATAAAATTAAATTTAGAAGAGTAGGCTTAGATGTCGCAGTCTGGACAAAGTTAATAGGAAAATCATACCCAGCAAAGTAGTCGTATAACCAGTAAAGTGCAATTTAGCCGAATCGTGTTGACGTACGACAAAACCCTTTCTCAAACAAAGTTTGTCGCACTTCAGCGTTAAACATGTGCAATATTATTGTACTACACATGATTGCATGAGAGATCACCAGCCTGCCAAAGTCACCAGTAGTATCAGAATGACCATGGAATGACCACATCAGACCAAGGCTGACTAGTGATAGCCGTTCATGTGAAAGTAACAGATTTCTAATTTTGGTGCGCTGCAAACAGTCATGACATATAAAACACTGCAAATCCTATGTGATAGCATTTGACAAGAAGGTATGAAATGTAAATATAACATTAAACGGTAACGTAGTACATTATTAAGTCATATGCAATGTAGTAGGAATGCACTGAAAAGCATAATATTTTAGAATTCTTTCAATAGTTTTCTAAAACGCTGGTTAACTTTTGATGAATCATTTTATCAGTGTGTCAGATTGTTGCTATTTCCAACTTTCAGAGACTTTATAACACACAGTAGGTCATAATTTTTTGTTCCCTTAATCTGGGATAAAACACATTATCGGTGTGTCAGAATCTTGCTGTTGCCAAGTTTTTGTTATTTCGTAAAATACGGTATGTCATTACAGTTTTGTTTTCAAGGATTGGGCATTTCATCAGATTACGAAAACTGGTTAATGTGGAATGAATCATTTTATCAGAGTGTCAGAATATTGTCTTTTAAGAAGTTTCAGAGATTTTGTAAACTACAGTATTTCATGATATAAGTATTCTTTTAAGGATTACACATTTTAACAGTTTACGACACCTCTGGTTAATCTCTCATAAATATTGTTTTATCGGTATGTCAGAATGTTGCCATTCTCAAGTTTCAGAGATTTAATAAGCCATGGCTTGATGATTCAAAGGTTGATTAAAAACTCTGGTTGTACAGTGTTGAACGATTTTGTTGATGTGTCACGGTATTGCTACTTCCAAGTGTTAATGATTTTGTAAACAATTAAAGACCACAAATATTGCCATCAGACAGTATTTTTGTGCAGAGATTTTCAGATTCTTCAAGTTGCAGTTCCTGTGAGTAAAACTAACCGGTCTAGACTCCTGGTCCGTCCTAGTTTTAGCATTTTCAAGTCTTCATAGATTCAGTAAAACGGAGTCCAGTAAAGTCTGAGTTCAGCGTTTAACAGGACTTATGGCTCTCAGCATTTCGGTGCTTTACACACAAGTCTGCCTTTGGCAACTCTCTGGCCGTGCTATTAATATTAGTATTCTTAACAGTGAATATCGTGAGGAAATATTCTAATTTTGAGAAGCAGACTCTCAATGAAGTGGGCACTTTAATTTACTGAAAGTGTTTATCAAAACAGACACTTCGTCACCGTTATTTATGACTAGATTCATATTGAATATGAAAGATAAAGTCTTTTTGTGGAAATGGGTATAAGGTCCTATACCATCCATCTTTCGTCCTGTTTTGGTGTCCACCATATCTCTAC
>JAWQUT010000440.1:459279-471152 GCA_033807755.1 Ellobium chinense | reverse complement strand
CATCGCCACAAGAAAAATCACCATGCCACCCTTTCTCAGCCCACCCAATATCCTCACATGGGGAGGAATTGCTGAAGTTCCATGAGACTTTGAAGATGGCATGTGCCTGAAATTTTGTAAACACTTTTTTTTTCACTAAATAGCGACTTATTCTGTGTATTTGTTTACATGAAATCTACGGGCTCGTCCAGTGAGGAATTAGATACAGGTCTTGACTGTTACGATCACTTATTGAACAAACTGGTTGACCTGAAAGCGAGAGGACATGTTATTGTAGCTGGTGATATGAATGCAAGAACGAGTGAAAGATCATTTCTGATAACAATGATTATGAAACACAACTTCTACATGATGCTGCCTTATACTGTAATTTTGATTTTGTTGCCAGTGATTTACGTAGGAATACCATTGCTTTGTCAAGTTGTAATGCTGATAAAAATTTAAA
Source organism: Ellobium chinense (assembly GCA_033807755.1). Lineage (NCBI taxonomy): Eukaryota > Metazoa > Mollusca > Gastropoda > Ellobiida > Ellobiidae > Ellobium > Ellobium chinense. Next base: position 470,707 of record JAWQUT010000440.1, on the reverse strand, counting down.
TGAGTATGGGCATAGGCTGTTACAATTATGCCAGATGAGTAGATTAATTATCCTTAATGGTCGAGCAGGAGAAGACAAGGGTGTGGGTAAAATGACATTCTGTGGTCACAGAGGGGAGAGTACTATTGACTATGCCATGTGCTGTCATTCTTATATAATGAAAACATTTGCAGTCGGCAACAGTATTGTATTTTCTGATCATAGGCAGGTTATGTTCAGCATTGATTGTAATATTATTCATCCTAGTAATAATTACTTAGTGAACGTACAGGAGAGAGTAAGATGGAAATAATGTAAAAAGAACGAGTTTGTGGAGGAATATTAATGAGTGCAGAGGAGACAGTTGCACGGTTGGGAGAGTTTCGGGAACAGCTGATCGAGGGCGAAGACACAGCGGCGGTTGAGTCTTGTTTATCTTCCTTTTATGGCTTAGTGGAGCAGGCGGGTCGGGGTCATGTTAAGCAGCTCAGTCACGGGAATTGTTGTTAAAAAAATGAGGAGGGGGTCTCTGGTATGATTAGGAATGTAAAGAAAAGTAGTTGGAATTTACTCAAGCTGAGTCGAGATATAGGGAAACTAGAGTAGGTCAGAGCAGGTCAGATTCAAATTGTGTGTAGTTGGGGCAAAGGATAGGACGTAATGTAGACGTAAACGAAGGGAAAGTAAAGTGAGGGACGCGCGGAGGTAAAAAGGACAGTAAATTATTTTTGAAAAATATGTAACCCAGTAAAGAGCAGGAGGGAGCATACTGCAATTTTTTTTTCTTAACATTTTCGCGAACTAGCAAATAGGGAAGTAAAAGTTGGAGAAGAAGCGGGAGGGGAAATTAGAGCGGGGGAGTCGGACGGGGAGGGGGCTATCATTGAGGAGTTAGATAAAGAAATAAGTATTGTTGTAGTCACTAATGCAATTAAACATTTATAGAAAGGGAAGTATGCGGGGTATGATAGAGTAATTAATGAGTTTATACCAGTAATAGAGGTTTTATGCATACTCTTCAAATGCATCTTGGACTTAGAGAGTTTCCCTGACATTTGGGCGAAAGGATCCATCATTCCTATTTACAAAAGTGGTGATAAAAGTGTTCAAGACAACTGCAGAGAGATAACGTTAACTAGCTGCTTGGGTAAATTATTTACAAGTATATTGAATAACAGATTAACGGGGTGGGCAGAGGCTAATAATGTATATCATGAAGCACAATATGGGTTCAGAAGGAACAGGGGAACAACGGATTGCATTTTTTATATTGCACGGACTGATTCAACTTATACTAGCTAACCGTAAGTCATTGTATTGTGCGTTCATTGATTATTTTAAGGCTTACGATTTGTTAGAGCGGAGTGCCTTGTGGTATAAGGTCGCAACGCTCAAAAATCATAAGACTACTTCAAGATATGTATGAAAAGGTGAAACTTGGGTAGAGTGGGCATCTGGGGAGGTACAGAAGGATGGTCAAGATGTCAATGGATGTATTGCAGCACTACACTGTGTAGTGCTGCAATACACAAATCACCATGTACATTTAACAAGACAAAGGTCAGGATTATTACAGGGGGAGAGGACCTCACCTTTTCTGTTTTCGATGGTTATAAATGATCTGGAGAAAGAAAGTCTGGAAATGATGGAGGGCGCGAAGCTCCAAACTTTGGTGATAAAATTATTATTGTTTGCAGACGATATTGTTCTGGTAAGTGAAACTAGGGAAGGGCTGCAGGTGGGACTGAATTATCTGAGTAAATATTGTGATAACTGGGGATTAACCGTCAATTTAAAGAAAACTAAAATAGTAATGTTTCGGAAAGGAGGGATCCGGAAGATAGGTGGGAATATAAAGGAGAAAAGCTGGAGAATGCAAGCTGTTATAGATATTTAGGGGTACATTTTTCAAGTTCTGAATCCTTTTCTCTTGGAATTTAAAAAAAAAAATAGCTGAGCAGGGAAGGAGAGCCTTATTTGGACTGAAATCATATTTTAATAATCTAGAAATCACTCCTGACCTGCAATTAATGTTGTTTAACAGTCTTGTTAAGCCAATATTGAGTTACTCCTGTGAAGTATGGGGATTCTGTAATGAGGATGGTTTAGATAAATTATATCTGCAGTTTCTAAAGTCAGTCTTGGGTGTTAGAAAAACTACCCCTAACAACTTCGTCTACGGAGAGCTTAGTGTGTATCCGTTATCCTTGGACAGAAATATTGGAATATTAGATTATTGATGAAAGTGATGAGTCAAATATGCGCGTTAAAATGATATATGTATATAAAGAATTGTATTGGCAGTTTGAACGAGACCCTTTTGTGGAGAACTGGGCTTCACTCCTGAGGTCATTACTATTTAAAACTGGCTTTGGGTATGTGTGCACCAATCAAAGGGTGAACAACAAAGAAGCATTTATTAGTGAATTTGTGCAGAGATTAAAATGTAGTTATATACAGGACTGGCAAGGGGGAATGGCCGCGTATCGCGAAAATAGAATATACAAGGCTATCAAACGAGAATTTAAGTATGAGACCTACCTTAATGCCATAAATAATAGAGCGTTTAGAATTCCTCTTACAAAAATCCGGTTAGCTTAATATCGGAAAGGGGTGGAAGGCCCAAGTTAGAACTTAAAGACTTTGTACACAATGTAATGAGGTGGAGGATGAGTGTCACTGTTTGGTAAACTGCCCATGATTTGTTGAGGTGCAGAGGAAATATTTGCCTGTATACATGAAAACTAGACCAAGTATGTATGAATTTGTGGCTATGTTTAATGAGAAGAATGTCAATATACAAAATAATATTGCCATACTCTGTTTCAATATACTAAGAGAATATGGCAAAGGTATATAAATTAAATATTCCAAAATATTACTGTGACATATTTTACTATAATTCACTCCTGTGGCATGTATATTAGGCAGATTGCGCTACCAATGTAATCCAGTGTACTATACTTCTTATATGACATGTAGTATAGGCATATTGTACCACTAATGTTATTTTGAAGTATTTCCTGGTGCCTTATCCTATGACATGTAGCATATATGCAGATTGTACTACTGGAATAATTCGAAGTATTCCTTGGTGTTCCTATGGCAATGTAGCATAGACAGGTTGTGCTACTGATGTAAGGCTAAGTATTTCTTGGTGCGTGCTTCTATTCCATAGACAGAGTGTATTACTAATGAAATTCATATATTTCCTGGTGTTTATTCCTATAAATTATATCATGGCCAGATTGTATTATTAATGTAAATCAGAGTGTTTCCTGGTGTGTACTGTATTTATATTATATGATTATAGCATAGGCGGATTCTACAGTATTTCTAAGATATGTAAGCTCAAATATTCGTGGTGTTTACTCCTATGACAGGGTAGGGTAGGCAGATAGTATTACGCCATATTAGGGTATCGTGTGTGTGTGTGTGTGTGTGTGTGTGTGTGTGTGTGCGTGCGTGTGCGTGCGTGCGTGCGTGCGTGCATGTGCGCGCGTGTGTTTTGAGGGGGACGGGGGAGAGGGGGTCCGAATTGTGTTGGAAACGTGAGTGTTAGGATCCCTGGGGGTGGAAGTATATGAGCAGGAAAGAGGGACAGAGAATGAGTAGAACCAGGCAGAGCAGAGCGAAAGAGATAGAGTAGATGAATGGGAGTGTGTGAAGGATGCTGAAGGAAGAAGCTGGAGGACATGAATGAAGATGGGTGCCTAATGTCTCATAATTGTGTAATGTATTATGTAAATTGAAATGCTTTTGGCCTAATGCCTATAATAAACTGAACGGAACTGCTAATGTTAATAATGAACTATAGATTTCAGCGTGAAACATTTGTGACAAAAATCAACCAGTGAGGTTTATCGTGAGGATTTATGCCTGAAATGGTCTCTCCTTCAGTAAGCTCATGACAGAGTTGGCAACCTTACTGCAGTGGTTGGGTCACCCACCATCATAGACTAGTGATTTTCTTTCAGTTGCAAGAAAGATCAGTCATATCACTTGTCGCAGGAGTGCATGTGCATTAGTGATATGATCTATTGCACATCGTAAGAATTGTATGACTGCATTGTTGCTGCATTCACTCTTATTAGTTTTCAACGTGCAGAGGTAATAATAATAAGATATCCCTTTAATAATGTGCAATCTCTCAAGTGTAGTGCATCATATACCATCGGACAATGTAAATCTTGGATACGTTCATAATTATCTGAATACCAGAATTATTGCACAGAGTAATTAAAGAAAAAATTTTTTTTTAAATTTTTCTTTCAAATTTGCGTGTTCCGTTTGAAATTCCCACTCCCTGGAATATGTAGATATGTCTTGCCTTGTATTTCGTTGGTATAGGGCAATGTGTGTGCCTTGATCTTTATATCTTTATATTATCCATTTCCTCTACAACAGCCGTTTCATTTTTTTTTTTTTCTTTTTAGGTGCTCCACAGCTATGCCCTGGAGAAACACAGAAACAGAGCTACAGCTGCGACTGGAAGGGAATAATATTCACGCTATGCATAATATCGCCTTTTGATTTCGACTTAACAGAAGTTTTCCATTTTCTTCATGTCAGCGATCGGCCAACGAAGTTAAATACGAGTACATATGACGCTGTCTTAACTCGTCGAATGCCCCAAAGCCTCTATTACGACGTGGATGTTAAGATTCATGGCATTACAGACAGAGATTGTGGAATACTCACTTTGGAATTCGAAACCAACAATGGCAAGACCTTGTTATACGATCTGGAACCACATAAATGTAAGTTCCTCTGTTCTCTCCACAGCTAATATACTATGTCATGAGAGGGGACATAAAACAAAATTAAAATAAACAAAACAAAAGGAAAGGTGTAAAGGAGATCGTGTTAGCTAGACAACTGCTAGGTTCCATGACAATAAGTTGTCGACATGACTGTTTGTGTCACTTGTTATTTTTCTCTTGCTACCTCGTTATCATGGAAAGATGGTTATGCCACATGATTGTCGTTATCATCATGTTCTTGAAAAGCATCGTTGCTCTCTACGCCATTTTCGCCAGTATCATTATGTAATCATAACTGCCATCACCAACAACAGAATACTTACAAGACCATCCTGAGCACGGTACATGCTATCAAAACACTTTTTTTTTTGTTTATTTGCTATTACTGATTCGGTGCTGCAGTAGATTCAAAACTTCTCTTTTTTTTATTTTCTGTTCGTATGTGAAATTATATAGATAACGATAAATATCTTAAATAAAAGTTAATGATTTGAAAGAATATACGTATATATCCGATGTCTCTTGTCACAAAAGAAAAACAAAACAAAAACTCTTAATCAACTTTAAAAAACAAACAAACAAAACAAAACAAATTTTATAATCCCAAAATTGTAGACACATGGGAGTCTGAGAGGTTTTAATCTATGCAAGTGCTGGAAATTTAATAATCTGGGTATTTTACAAATGTAAAATCTGCATCACACTGGCAAACATGTGGGCACTTCAGGATTGACTTCCCGCAGGAATATCTGTTGCCGCATTTTTGCGCTGTTGTCGTTGTTGTTGTTGTTGTTGTTGCTGTTTTTGTTGTTGTTGTTGTTGTTGTTGTTGTTGTTGTTGTTGTTGTTGTTGTTGTTGTTGGTGTTTGCACGATATATAAGAAATCATTTGATTATTTACCCAATCGCTGGCAACGTTGTCCACATGGGCTGACATCCTCAATCTGCTTCGTTTCAATCCATTTCTCTTGCGGATGGTGGAGGAGGTGGGAAGTGGTACTTCCCGATACAACTTCCTAATAACGCTTGTGTCTGTAGATTAAGAGCATCATCAGTCCTGTGTACATCAGGAGATGTGTCTCATTTTGGCCATCTATCAATTGTTCCTCCCGAATATACAGACTGCTAAACAGGAGATGGCTAATCCAGGCTCACCTTCGCCAAAGGGTGGAATTCCGAAAAAAATGTAAATTTTTTAAAAAATGCTCTAGATGCGTCTTGTCTGACATGACTACCCTGCTGCATCCCCTATAACTATCCGATTCAGACATTTTTCTTTCTGGCTCCAAATGGTGACAATGGAAAAAAAAAGAAAAGCACTTGATCGTGACATACTTTTTAATTTATTTTTTTTTTGTTCTTACCGTTGCAGCTTTTCTATCACAATATTTGATCCCAGCCATTAGTGAGTTTATAAAAATATTAAATGAAACTCTTGATCAAGAATCTCTGGAATGTGAGTGGTCAAATGACCATGAATGACCAACACTTAATATCCGCAGCAGTACAGAACCAGTTCCCTCTTCATAATAACTTCATTGGTGTACTTGAGAATTACAAACTTTCAGAGCAGTGTCGCCTTTAAATTGCAAAATGACCATGAACTAGCCAGTGCTGATCAGTGATCACCATCAAACCAATTAGAGCAATAAGTGAACTATCATATATTCTTGACATATGAATTCATAGTCTCAGTATTTGATGATTTTAAAATTCATTTTGAATAGATGAATTTTTCAAGTATACGCCATTCACAGATCTAATCAAAGGCATGAATAATGATTGTTAATTATAAGACCAGTCGTTACCTGCCCACTTCAGGGACCACTCATAAAACTAAAATTAGAAAAGTAGGTCTAGAGATCGCTGTCTGGGCAATAATATAGAAACATCGTACCCAGTAGTGTAATCTTATGACAAGAAAACCGCAATATAGCCGTAATCGTGTTGGTGCGCGATAAAACCCTATTTCAGGCATACAAACAAAGTTTGTCGCACTTCAACGTGATACTTTTGCAATTTGTTAAACACGACTGCATGAGCGAATACCAGCCTACCAGATTCGCCCATATCAGTATCACCATGAAATGACCATTACAGACCATGGCTGACTAGTGATAGCCGCACATGTAAAAAAATAACAGATGTCTAATTCTGGTACGATGTAATCAGTCATGAGATATAAAACACTGCAAATCCTGCTTGATAGCATTTGACAAGAAGATAAGAAATGTAATAATTAAATTAAAATGTAATCGTAAAACACAAATAAGTCATCGGCCGAATTACTAAGAATGCATTGAAATGCATAATATTTTGATTTAATGTTATTCACATATAGAGGCTTGACTTGGCCTATACTTTTTCATACATTCCCCATTATATGTGAAGGGCTGGCAGGAAGGAAACAAGGAATGGAGAGAAGTAGAAAGGAAGATAGAGCAGGTTGGTGTATAGTTGGCTATTGGTAGGAATGTGATTTGTGCACTTAGAACGCGTAACATAACATCAAGTGCAATGATGTTCACAGTCATGACCAACAGTTGAAAAAAGAATGAACTCTTGTGAAGAATTCAAAGTCCATCAAGGTCTTTATTTTGAAAACAATCATTAATGGTCAATAGTTTTTGTACCACATAAAAAGGAGCTTGATATACAGCAGAATTTGTGATGACCGCTCCAAATTTAAAACTAAGCAACAAAACGGTCGTTGGCTAATAGGTCTTACCCAAAAATGTCTATTAAATATTTCTTTCAGCCGAGGCAGCAGCAGTCAAAGTACAGAATTTATAAAAATAATGTCTGAATGCATATATTTATCACCCCAATATGTTACACTACGATATCCAGCTATTTATTTGCTAATAGTTTTAACCCTCTAAGACCCATGATTAAACATACTGTTAGAAAATTATATTTTTCTACGTATTAGGTAAAAATTGCGCATGGCTAGGATGAACATAGAGCCAGGGAAATGTAACTTTGAAGTGCATTTGTCAAGATGAGGTCAATGATGATATAATATATGTGGTACACTGTTTCGTTGAGGAATCCCGTTTCGTTAATGGCATAACATAACAGGATTCATTCTCAGACCTCCTGTGCCAAATATGGCACAAGGGGTCCTACAGGGTTAAAAGGGGTTAGCTGGTTTTGGTGGCAGATTATGCCATTTTTGCTTGTGTTTTTTTGTTTTGTTCTTTTTAATCGACTATACTGTACTTTCACTCCATATTACGACTTCTGCGCTCATATACATTTCGATAACCATCATGCTGGCTTGTGAAAGTTAAATTCTCACGAAACAGCCGTTACTGACTTTTTGCCAAAAAGTAAGTTATCGCAGTTTAAAAAAAAAAACGGAGAAAGTAGGTATACAGTAGTAATCCTCCACAACACAGTCTTTCTACTGATTTTGTCTCTCATTATAAGTTGTATCTTCTTCACGCCAACCCTATTTACATCTTTTGATTGCATATCCTCCTGGTACTAGTATATGGTATTATGTAGTTTAGCTCATTATATTAATGGTGATGCTGGTGTCATTTATTTTGTTGTTGTTTCTGTTGATATTGTAGCTGTTGTTTGATCTTTTGAGTGATACGGTGCTGAAACTAAACTCGGATTGTTAAGCAGAATTATTCCAAACCATTCCCTACTCCCAAGTCTTTAGATCTATGTTCAGAACAGTGCAATATGTAGCCTAAATTAGGCCCGTCTGTTTTAACCATAATTATTTCATTTTTTCACCAAGATCCTCAGAAGGTATTAGTCTTCACATCCGAAGTGTGGGATCCATTCCTAGAAGACTGGACAGTCAGCACATTCATCCTCAGAGGCAACACAGCAAGACTCGTGTGTACAGCTGGCATTACAGATAGTGATTCACCTTCGCTCAGAATCAGGAAATTGACAGAAGCAAATCACTTGCCAAATAATGACACCGGTCCGCAAGTTATTCATCGCCTTGGAAACACAGACTGCGACATAATGGGAACATATGTTTGTGAGAGTCAAGACGATTTGAGGAATACTATAGATGTTGGAATTTTGGATTGTAAGTATGATCAGTGGGCTTAACAATGGGGTGGACTTGGGTACACAGTACACAGGACTTGTGTACTAGGATGTACTTGTATCCCAGTTGACATATACTTTTTTTTCTCATCCAGACAATGGAGTTTACTTGTAGCTCAGTTAACATATATTTTTCTCGTAATAACTGACGTTTTGCTTAATTTGTTTCCAGATTTTCACCTATCTTTATTTTCAAGATGGCCTATACACTTGCCACTGATAGATTAATTTAGAGTGAATATGTTCAGTTGCTTTTGATATACTCATTCTTACTTTTTGGGTTCATTTGTACCTCCTCACTTTTGTGTATTTGTAAAGTTGTTTTTACCTTTTGTCGCTTCTGAGGTACAGTTGTACCCCATGGATGTATAGTGAAACTAAATATAGAAAAAGAAAAGATAGGTTCCATTTAAGAGTCGGAACATTCCAGAGCTTACCATGTAATTTTTTTATTTTATTTTATTTTATTTATATACAGACAACTCCTTAAAATCGGGGGTAGGCAGGTAGGGGTGCCCTGTCTGCGTCTGTTTACAAATACCATCATGGTAATATGATAAATATTAGGAGTAAATTAATCAGTCATATGTGTTGGAATCAAATATTATAAAATTGCTTTCTCTTGGCCCAGGCTTCACTCAGATAAAAAGAAAATGCCACATCAAAGAGCTCATAAAACTCACATCTCATGTTTCCTAATAAAAGTAATAATTTGGAAAATATGGAGAATGACATGAATGTTTCAAAAACTTGGGCATATGTTAAAAGTTATTTTTGTTAGAAATTAATTATTTTAACTCGTTCCTCGTTAAAAAAGGGGCATGAAATAACGGAAGGGTAAATATCCTCGATATCACATCTGCACATTTTACATATATCAGACTCATTCATACGTCTTTTGTATAAATCTTGTTCTAGGCCAAGGGTGTTCGATCTGGCACGAAACTGTAGGGATTTAACATAAAAATTAATACCACTGATAAGATAAGGCTCAAACTGGATATGTAATGTTTTATTTTTTTTTTGTCTTTGATTTTTTTGAAATTACTGAAACAAGCGCAAAGTCGTTGGAAAAACAAATATAAAAGTAGTATTAATGATTCCGTAAAGTTTAAAAAGTAGTACTAATGCATATCTACATCTTCATTGATTTGGAATACTTATGTACCTAGACTGAAAACAGCAGCATTGAAGTTTAGTTCAATATTTTCAGTACATGCGGAAATAGTATACGTGCTGTTCCTAGACGTGAATTTTCAATGGCTTCATAATGAAGTTCATACTCCTAGGACTCTATTGTGGTGTCATGTTGCAGTGCCACATTGCAGTGCCACATTGTTTGCTGATATCACATGCAATAAAAGTTTGCTCTCCACTGCAATGTAGGCAGGAAACAGGAAAGTTTATTATATCCAAATGTACATAAAAATACACACACAAAATAGTTACACCACAGACACTATAGTGACGGAATTTAAATTGATGACAACGATAACAATAAGACAGCTAACGTTTGTGGTCTTTCGAGAAGGCGTCTTTTTTTTTTTTAATCCGTCTTGAGCAGATTTAAGGGGGTTATTTCTAACAGAGGGAAGAATGAAACTTGTTTGCTAATTTGTCTATTTGGTCTCCTACAGACTTTTGAATCCAAGGCTTTGTGTTTCAAAGTGATCGTGATTCTCTAAGAACTTTTGTTCATTATTAGATCTGTCTTATGCTCCTCGTGAACTGTAAAAACGGGCAAATTAAAATGCTTTAACGCATATCGTCTCGTTTTCCGCCCTGTGTTTCAGGAAAACATGTCAGAGGATCAAAGTACTCAAAATCGCCGCTCTCCAAAGCTTTAAGTATTGACATGAGTACTCAGTCTGTCAAAAGTATTATTGAATCCTATGAGAGATGGTTACCTATAACAGCCATACCTTTATGTGATGGAGTGTACAACATATTATTGTAGGTATGATCTAAGAACGCGAATGAGGCCACTGAAACATGCGCTGATTAAGAAAGTCACTGGAGCTAATTTCCGATGCGAACGGGGTGTTAATCGTCTATTGTGCCTGGTGTTGTCAGATTGCCTATCTCCTCTCGCTTCCTGCCAACTTGCAGCGTCTACAATGATTCATTTATTTATTAAATCATTCAAGCCAACATAAAGCTTGAAATCTCGATCAAGACATACTTATTTAGACATTTTTTTGTGTGTCTATAATACCAGGTGAACCTCAACTTTGCAACAACAGCGACATAGACAGAGTCATATTTGCGCCTGTTGACAAACCTTACAATATTTCACTGTGTGTCACGGCTTATCCAGATGTAGACAAGGTGGAGTTGGTGGAAAGTTTGACCAAAGTAAGAACGTCTGGTGGATCTACACGTTGGACTTGGAGCGCCATACAAACAACTTTTAGTACCCAAAAGGTTACTGTATCATTTGAAAATATAACAGAGGACGACGTTGGAAGACATACCTTTGGTATCTTCACTTCTTACAAAGGAAACCAGAGACAGCTAAACTACTCAGTTGAACTGAAACTTCAAGGTATGTTTATGCAAAATAAACATTTGTCATTGACAATAAAGTTTGAACAAGCAAAACCATGAAAC
>JAWQUT010000440.1:446845-459186 GCA_033807755.1 Ellobium chinense | reverse complement strand
GATAGATAGATAGATAGATAGATAGATAGATAGATAGATAGATAGATAGATAGATAGATAGATAGATAGATAGATAGATAGATAGATAAATATCAGGAGTAAATCAGTATATAAATGCGCTGTTTATAGCGACCATCTGCCATCTTGACCACGAACACCAAATTTTCGGTCCCGATCTGCAATAAATCCCTTTGTCATTGTCATTGTCATTGTCATTGCCATAGAACACCACAAGGCGGAATATCACACTAGCATGTGTTATAAATCATTACTCTCCGCTTTTTTTTTTTTTTTTTTNCGTTTTTTTTTTTTTTTTTTGCATTATGTAAATACACTTCCACTTCCAAGTGACGTAACATTACGAAAGTTTATCTGGGTGACCATCCGCCTAACCGCTCAACCGAGACAATGAAAAAAAAACCACAGAAAAACTGTCTTTATTTAAACTTCATCTTAACAGGAGACAGGGAGTGGGGTATACACGGATCTCATAATATGAAGGTTCGAATTTTGATGATGGGAAGGATTGACATGCTTGCTTACTCTAAAGGTCGTGAGTTTGATTCCCGACCACGGTCATGTTGTAAGTGCCTTGGGAAAGCATTTCATTCTCATTTTCCTCAGTCCACCCGTCTGTAAAATGGGTACCTGGCTATAGGCAGTGGAAGATATTGTCAGAATGCTAGTGATCAGCGCCTATAAATGGCAGCGGCACTGTATGCTCCCCAGGGAGTCGAGAAAGTCCTAGAGTGAGGCTGGCTGGGGTAATGATAGTGTGAAGTCGCGTGAGCGGGCATTGGTCTGGATACGAGACTTATAAACCGCATTATTATTATTATTATTATTATTATTATAACCACTTTGATGACGGCGTTTGGCGTCATAAATATGGGGATGGAGCGAGAGAGTTGGGAAGGGAGGGAAGAGGGAAATGGACGATGGTTGTGGTAGGGGGAGAGAGGAAAGACATGTTAGATATGAGCATTGCGACACACAGTTTTGTCATCATTAAAATTTTGTTACAGACTATGATCACCTCGAACGGTAGTCAACACAATCACTAAAGTAAAGTTCTTTCTTACGATGTAAAGCGGAAGTCCGAATGTCCCATGATGTTGATGTATTTTGACCTGTGGTAGCAGTCATTCCATGTTTTGTAACTGGTGTTACATTGGAAATAAAATTGAATTGAAAATTGAAAATTGAAACTAGTGACAAGCTGTTGGCCACTTCATAACGTTTGAGCGGGTTATTCTTCCACAATGTTTAATTCGTCAACGTTAAGAACGTTGAGATTTGCACAGTTTTAACCATGTCATCTGCTCAAGCGCGCAAATTTCTTACTTTGGCGCAAAGAATGGAAGAGATAAAGCCACATGAACATAGCGAAATTGCCGTAGTACCACGCAGATTTTTTACTTTGGAAAGAGGAAGATCATAAAACAATGGAGAGATAAACTGACTAATGTATGTTCAAAGTTCTACTGATTTGCAGTGATATGGATGGTCTGGTAGTCCGTGACCTTTCTACACAGACCAATATGTACAAATGCTAACCTATAATACGAGCCATGGGAGCAAATTCGTACAGGTATTTACGTTACATATCGACTGAATATTAGAGTGGAATATTTGTCACATTAAGCGATGCTGAGAGAAAATTGATTTATTGTAACAGTAAATAGAGAGAAATAAAAAGCGCAGAGAGCAGAAGCCCACATAACGTCGTAACAGAGAAAGAAATTGACAAGGGAGGTCACTGCACATCGGGAAAGGACTTTCTCGGTGAGGATTTTGTAAAACGCATTTCCATCTTCATTTGAAACAAACAAACGAACAAACAAAAAGTTATTGCAGTTTTCTCAGCACTTCATCTAAAACCACTAAAAATTAGTTTGTTTTTCTTTTCTTTTTTCATTTCTTGCATGTAACAACATTATAGCACTCCCGAGGGCCATCTACAGGATTTCAGTATCGTTTGTAGGTTTTGAGGAAAAAGAAAATTTAGGGCGGAAAATTACATGTTTACAACACTTCATTTACAAAACTGTGTTTTCACAAAATGCTAATCTATACATCTAAACTCCGACACATGAGGTTATTTGTATTGTATTGAAAGGCATGTATGATTTCTTTTTTTTTAACTTTGTCAACGAAATTTGGCGGACTATAATAATATTTGATAACAGCCACTATTCCTACTCAAATAAAAACAACATAATTTAAAAGGCGGTGTTTCGATGGAACCATACGTAAATCGTGATTTTTGTTTTTGTTTTGTTTGTTTTGTAATACTCTTCTAATATTTCAAGCATGCCGAAGTAGAAAAGTAAGGTTGAACATGGCTATCGATATCTCTATGGCTTTAGAAAATCACTTTGAGCCCGGCACCCCTTCCACCTGGTCCCTCTTTCCCAGCTTTTAAGAGTATGTCCTATGTTGGTTTTTTTCATTTTTCAAATATATACAGATTATTAACACTTCTATCAAACTGAGGAAAAAGATGTGTGTGTGTGGTGGGGGGGGGGGNGGTGGTGTGAGTTCTGCGCGTTGAGTTAAACAGCATTGTGCATGCCGTCCGTGGTAAGAGAAATGGTTGGTTATCTTGTTGATTCCCTGACAACTAAAATCCTGGTCTTTTTTTACATAATTATCATGCCTATAACTCCAGCTCCGACTGAGGTCATACAGCTTTGACAGATTTAGACCATTTCTTTCTCTCTTTATGACATGCCCTGCATAAAACCCATAGATAAGATATGAAAGGGCATAATCTGGTGCGACAGGAAAGTGTAACTAGTTTAATTATTTTGCAGGAACTGTCTTCTCATGGGTTCGCGCTTTCTTGGCACGGGTTTCTAGAAGCCTTCTCCCCTTTGACTAGTAACTGGAAAAAGAAGGCGTGTTTACATAATATTATATTTCGGGGTTATTCTGTAGTTTGCCTAAATAACTGGTTACATGACAAAACAGTATATGGTGGTAGACGGTTGGGGGAGTTGGTAGGCCCGCTTGTACATAGGCCGCAAGAATATATTAAATGGCTAAATGAATCACAGGCTTGCAATATCATCGTCTATTCCAACATGTTGCTTCGCTGCATTTTTTAAAAATAAAATATGCTTCGGGGATCGGCGAAGAAGCAGCTTGGTGTCCACAAGAACCAGATGCAACTGTTCCAGAGGCACATTATCTCCTCACCTAACTCATTGCTGGAGTAATATTGACTCAGTTATTTCTGTAATATTTTGCTTTGTAATTATCTTGTATTATCAGGACCACCTGACTGTCCAAGTGGCGTCCAAGTAACCAATCAAAGCACAGATTACAACATCACGTTGTCATGGCAACCAGGGTCAGATGGAGGTGCCGATCAGTTGTTTCGGGTGTATATCTCAGAGGACGATGTGACAGCGGCCAAGTTTTCTAATGAAACTGGAGAGGCTTCACTGACCATCACTGACCTTGAGGCAGGGACCATCTACGCGTTCACAGTGGTATCGCACAACAGGTTTACAAAGCACATAGACGAGACACGCTGTAACAATACCGTTTATTATAAAACAGGTAACTTCTTCAGTTAAGGGGGTCATTTTGTTTGCACCTTGTCCCTCCTTTTTTACTTTCTATTTATTCTCTTTTTTTTGCCATGTCTCCTTTATAGTCTGATAACCAACATCCTGGAATTCGTTGAAGCCGGAGTTAAGTACTTTAACCTCCATGGAAGAAATTTCCCCAAATCACAGTGGTATATTTAGAATAACGCAAAATGTTAATAGGGCCAAAAGAATAAAAAACAATAGGTGTCAAAGACCTGAACTTCGGTGTAGAAATATGTTTAAGGACGTGTGTGGTATGAGAGGAGGAGGTGTGTGGAAAGCAGAAATTTAAAGTGTCGAGTAGCATTCCTATTGTTTCGTAAGCGTTTTTGGTTCTCGTATGCCCACCGCGAACCTTCCGGTTCCAATAGTCTTCTTTCGATTCATAAGAGTGACAGTAGGAGAAAAAAAAATGATTTTAGATGTCAGCATTAATCTTTCTCTTTCATCAAATTCTTTATTACATTGGCAGTCTCTTTGACAAGGGTCGCAATATTTTATCCAATTCGATGAGAGATTGCGTAAACCAAAATCTTGAGCGAAATCGTTGGCTGTTATAGATAGGTGATTATAAGTAAATTAAAAAATTACGATGCAAATAACCATTGTGCAATATAACGATGATTTGGTGTTTTCCTTTTATTACAGTAAAGCTACTAAATGTTTACCAAGCGGTCTCTTTACTAGAGACTATTAGGAAAACTTTTACCACGAACGGAGGGGAATGGGGCAAAAAATATTTCCTGTTAAGACAAAACGATGTAGGAGGCCAGGCACACTTTAAAAATTATCCGCTCATTAGGAGAAAAGACTAAAGAAAAAACCTACTACTCAGTACATGCACGGATTGCATTTAATTAAACCCGCCATTGCACCAAAATGGTACATGAGAATACATATTACCTGTAAATATGTCCTAGATTAACGTTATTTATACTGGCGGGAAAGGGTACTGTAGTTAACGACGTTGCACCATTAGAGTTTGTGAAACTAATGATGGAATTATCCATTCTACTTCAGCATTCAAACACCATCCTGTTCCCAAGGAGTTGGAACAGATTACAGTTCCAGACGAGATCGCAGACGACAGCCATTTCACAAATCCTGCTGTGCAGATTGCTGTTGCTATGATCTTGCTCAATTTCTTTGGAATTGTTGCCGGTGTTGCAATCGTGTTTGGCAGCAAGAAAGGTATTCATTACCATCTCTATCAATCAATATATCATCATCAAGCTCATCAATATAATCCTCTTTATCATCAACCTAGTTTGAACATCCATTCGATGAATAGGATATTTAAAGACTAAAATAAGAATGTCTACTATATGGAAATCCTTGCCTTATCACTGTGATGCAGTAACAATATAGTGGATGAATTAGAAAGGACAGATGGACAGAGGACTCTATGCAAATATAAAGGTCTTCTTTTGAGCTGTAGCAAAGATATCCCGCAAAATTCATGCATTTCCGATCGCTATAGTATTTACTCCCGTTCCTTGAGCGCGGCTCTCTCTCTCTCTCTCTCNCTCTCTCTCTCTCTCTCTCTCTCTCTCTCTCTCTCTCTCTCTCTCTCTCTCTCTCTCTCTCTGTAGATATATGTGTGTGTGTGAGTGTATGTGTGAATGTGTAGGTGTGTGTGTATGCATATGTATGTATGTGTTTGTGTGTCTCCTGTATACACATAGGTGCTGACGCACATTCTCTGTCCTGTTACATTGAACACGCTAGCTAGTCAGGGAACGGAACAGAATCCACGAATAATTAAAACATTGTTTTAACCCGTTGATTCGATGCGCGATGGCCTTACGTCATATTAACCATCTCAGATCACGATAAACTTTTTTTGTTCCTGATTTAATTCTTCTATAATCTCTCACCGAATTTACTCTATACCCAAACCCGACCACAGAATACTCAAACTCTCCCATCCGACTTCCCCAAGCGAACAATCATTTGTGCCTGTGTTCTTTCGTAATATAAACATGTGTAGCGCACTGTGTGATTTAAGCAAGGCTGACAGGTATGACATGATCAGACATGGTCCGCTGACCACTGACCACTGACCACTGGCGCGTGGCATGTGCGAGGCGGCGACCCTTTTGAACCAATCAGATGTTGGCAGAGGCACCGAAATTTGATCAAAATGGCGAAATGTCGGAACTGAGATAGAGGGAACATATTAGCAGACACTGTGTATAGTAATTAAATCTTGCACTTTCGCTGAACAGAAACTGATACAAAACCTCCGCTGTCAAATTTCATGCAGGTTGACGGTTTGAACAAAATTTTAGGTACAGCGGTTTTGGAATTCTTCGCGTTCCAATAAAGCGTGCCAAGCCCTCAATTCATTCTTATAATATTCACCTTTTTATTTCCTATCGTCCTCACCATTGTGTTGGTCATCATAGTTGTTCCTTAAGTTGTGAAAAAGTTACAGTGAACTGAAACTAGTGAAACATTGCTACACGGGTATCTCTTCTGGGGCGGTTGAGAGAACACTGTTAGGTAAAGAAAATGAGGAGAATAAGACACTGTGTTGTGGAAACTGTCTATATCATCATTATCACTATAATCACCACCACCACCACCACCACTACCACCACCATCATCATCATCATCATCATCATCATCATCATCATCATCAATATCATCACGAATAGTGGATTACAAAAAAAATCAACGCATACGAAGAAGGACATCTAATGGGCTACAGAAAAAACATGATTCATTACACGAAAAAAAGTATCGTGAACTGAGAATAGCATGGCATATTATGTAAAGTATCGGTTATCAGCACATTTCACCAAATTAAAAAAAAAATAAAATTAATAAATCCAATGCGTTCACAATAACATCGCACTTTATTAAGTCAAATCAAACATTTATTATCAACATTCTGAATAGGGATCTTTAAGTGTGAAATTGTCCGCTGCAAGCTGCACAGCCATAACACAAAATTACATATATATAAAAGGATGCAGATTATATAACTTTATTGATTTTTTAATAAAGGCATCAAATATCTGACATGCAATGTTACCTTTCCAGTGCCCATTCGGTAGTGACATCATAGATAATGATTAAAACGCTTCTGTCGATACCATCCTCACGAGTATAATGTGTATACAGGTGTATTATTATTTTCAAACAGTTTATAGACAATTTCAGTATAAATTTCATTACTATTCTCTCTGCAGTGTGTCGGCCATGGACTCAAAAAAACGACAGACAGGTTGTCTCGAACATACCAGAGGATGCCAATGATGACTCACGCAATCAGTTTATCACTAACAGCAACGAATCTCAAGAACCCGTTTATATAGAAATCACATGAGTTGACACAGTCGCTGACAATGTTGAGACCTTTCTTATCGAGTCGCGCATGCAAATGCTTTACAGACAATCTATTCTTAATTTACATTTCGGTGTATTTTGATTGAGCATGCACCGCTCAAGGCCCACTAATTTTGGCCCATCGTACAAGGGTGAAATCTACTGATATGAACCACTATATATAAATATATGGCTCATGTTTATCATCAGTGCTGGAGAATATGAGATTACTGCGTTGTTTTCTTTTTTCTTTAACAGGTATACGGATTTTTGCTTACAGTTTATATACGATCTATCTGCCATTATTACTGATCTCAGAGATGTAGATGTCTGTTTGTTTCTTCACCTTCCCTCAGCTATTTAAATTTACCGAACGGAAATATTTTCCCGAGACAATAAAAGAATGGTATTTTTGTTGATGTTTTTGTTGTTGTTGTTGTTGTTGTTGTTGTTGTTGTTGTTGTTGTTGTTGTTGTTTTGTTTCTTCATTAAGTTCGAAGTTGTGTTCTTTGAAACATTAATGTATAATACTCTTAGTTACTGAATTATGATATGAATGAAATATTCGAAAGACCCTGGAGATGTTTACTCCCAAACGTTTTCATATATTTCCACGGACCTTTATAGCCAATATCTGAAGATTACATGAGAGTGGGGGATACATATTCTTTTGAAGAAGAAGTTGTGTATATAACTCATCTGGAGTGCTGCTACTTTTATTTTGCTTAAAATGAAAGATAATCCACTACAACGTTTTTGTTCTATGGAGTGATCTCTGATTTAGTAAAGACCGAAAGCGTTCACTGCTTGGCGAAGCCTTAACATGAGAACTTGAGTTTGTATCTCGATTGGCCTCAGTGGAAAAAAAAAAGGATCCGTCCAAACTTTGTATCAATCCACAAACTTGGGATCAATCTATAAAATTAGGATCAATCAGTTCAATAATTTGGGTTCCATCCACAAATTTGGGATTAATCAATAAAACTGGGATCAATCCATATGTTTGGGATCAATCCATAAAATTGAGATACTCCACTTATTTGGGATCAACCCATAAAATTGGTATTAAGCCATACGATTGGGATCAAGCTTTGAAAACGGGATCAGTCAATAAAATTTGGATTTATCCATGAAACGAAAATATTTCAGCCTGGGCCTTCATGTCATTTATGGCTTTTAAAATATCCACTTGACACGCTTTATTATAATCTTTTCAAATGCTAAAGCTTTTTTATTGTGTAATTTTACAGATTGCTTTACAATGATCGAATAAAGGATGGACGGAAATGATAATCAATTGATTGGTTGGTTTGACAGATGACCGCTTGGTTAATTGATTGATTTAAATAGGACAGCTGAGGCAAATAGCTAAAACATTGATTCTTTGGGGGCTAGGGTTGTGGGAGGGGGAAGGGGAAACAGAGCTCCCGTAATAACCGTAGTTACCTGTCAGAGCATTTATGCCCCCCACNCCCCCCCCAAAAAAAACTACAAATATCATACTACAGATGGACCCCCCACCCCTCAGTTACATTTGGATCACAGATATCTACAAATATCCGAAGGGTCCTTCTGTAATATTATATTTGGGCAAAAGGACCAGTTTTTAGGAAAATCCAAACATGCAACATCAGTGTAGTGTCACATGGGATTGTGCAATAATGTCACAATCGTAGGCTAGTGAGATTTTTATTAAACCAAAAAGTATGCCATGCATACATTATTAATAAAGTGACTTCAACAGTCGTCAGACAGACGAGCCTTTTATCAGATCTTCATGCTGCCTTTTCTAACATTACAGCATTGCAAGCGAAGTCGGACAGTTACTCGCTGCTTGTATCGCATAGTGCCGAATCGGCTTTTTTGTTCACTTTTTCGATTTTTTTTTTTCGTGTCAACTAGATACTTACGAGCATCTCTATAATATGTGAAAAACGTTTTTAAAACTTTGCAGTAGTTTTTTTAAATATAAAGGTCGAAAAAGCAAAAAGGTTATCTGACTGGTATGATATACTGCCAAATGCTGATTGTGCTCTATAAGAGTAATTTTACAACGAAAAGCGATCGCTGCTTTTAATTGACCGAGACGGGGAGTTCCGGTTATTCGATAAATGGTGTCTCCCGTGTTCACAACATATACAGTAGCCAAATTAAAAGAATATTTAAAGTCCAAAGGACAGTTACTCAGTGGAAAGAAGGAGGAGCTGGTCAGGAGAGCAGAAGCCACGCATTTACTTTTTAAAAATCAAGATTCTGGGGATTGTAAGCCCACAGATACATGTACGCCCAACGATGAACCAGACTCGGATATCTCAAAACTCACTATTGATCAGTGGACTGAGGCAGATCAAATTGAGGTGAATCAGTGGCCTCCATACACTGAAAAAGAATTATACAATTATCTGGTGTATACGAAACAAGAAGGTGTGGAGAGGAAGGCGAAGAGGCAGATAAAGGCAAAGGACTTTTATGATTCCTGCCATGTACATTCATTGAGGTAAGCAGATTCTATGTTAGTTCTTATTCTCTAGTCTAATCTACTATAAGTATCCAGAAATCCAAAAATATTGTTAAGTTACTGTCTGTATTTTCCGAGCAGAAAAATATTTTTTTCATGTCATGCCAACCGTTATTCTCCAAGATCCTTTCATTGAGCTAGACTATATCAAATAGCAACGTAGCTCACATAAGCAACTTGTCAATATTTTACAGCACTTTAGAAATGATGTGTTCTTTTCACACCTCAGTGCTCACTGGTGTGCAGTGTTTTAATTTCAAGTTCTATTCATAGAGATATAATATAGTCTATATTATATCTCTATGGTTCTATTGCTAGTTTATAAGACGCGCACCGATGACGTTTTCCACCATGAATCTGTAATACCATCAAAGTGTTCTCTCTTCCCATATTACCGATTTTTATTAAAAGGAAAGTTCCTAAATAAAGAAGATATTGCCACAAAAAATATGATTCTGCAAAGAACCCCTAGAGTTAAAGCGTATGCCAAATATGACAAAAATCTGTTCACCCACAGCTATGATATAGTAAAAAAAAAAGTTGGGCCATTGTAAAATCAATGGAAGTGTGTAAACCGGAACTCCCCCCGAGAAGTTGGGTCAAGGGGCAAATAACTCTTATTTACAGGCTTTGTGAAATTACTCTATTGGTTACAGACCTGTAATAGGATTGGACCCTTTTTTCCTCTATGGGCTTTATTAACATTTTGAGCTGCCCTCTGAACCCAAAGTTTTGGCTTTCACCCAGACCCATACCAGATTGAAGCTCATTATGTGACCCAAATTTTAAGACTTACCCAACCCTAGCAAGCCCATTGAAATTTTGAGCTTGGTTGCTATTTGTAAACATACCCTACATTTTTCACTTGTCAATGCCAAACCCCTCCTCTTCTTGCCTGAGCACACCCTTGACCTGGCAGTTCCAGCCCAGGGCTAAATAGTGCCTGGTAAAATAAAGTAAAATGGACACAGATTCCCATGATATCAAAATTTCCCCCCTGGAGCCCTTATTACTGGAAGCAGGGCATGCCAAAAGAGGGAAAAGGGGAGATGAAATATACCCCCTAAGTGGTAGGACCACAAAGTGAAAGTACAATTACAGGCCTGTAACCTATTGTGATACCCACGCTTCACTGAAAACGGTCTCTGGCTAGTGCGGCATACTGCCGAATGTGTATTATGCATCATGCGATACCCACGCTTGAGCCGATACGATCCCGATCGGCTCTCGCATACTGTCAAATAGGTCAATTGCTTCAATTTAATACATTTATTATATCAATGCACAAAATGCTCAGTCAAAGTGTGTTGTAAAAACTCCATTCTCTGCGAAAGGTTGGAGTGGACAGATTTTATCGGGGCATGCAGTACTTACGCCAAGTTGAAAACGTGTAAAATCAAACCGTATGCTAAAATTTCAAAGTTGAAATTAGCGGAGGGTTATTTATGACGGCAAGTTTATTTTATCCATTTCTTCAATACCATCCCTCTTAGCTGGGTTTGGTATAATATCAACATCTGTGAAAAAAGAATAAAAAATTAGTACAAGTCTTATCAACTACAATTCTTATCAACCGTAATGTTTACCAACTGCCATTCATACCAAATACAATTCTTACCGCCTGCAAAGGTTACCAACTACACGTTTTCTCCAACTACGGTTCTTACCAACTACACTTTTTTACCAACTGCAACGCTCACCAACTACAATTCTTGCCAGTTACAATTCTTACCACCTACAATTTTTTTGTTCTATTTAAACTTTGCGGTTTGAAATAGCATCATGGCCCCTGTGCACACTTCGCAATATGGAGTGCGGGAGTGCGGAATGTCCCAGAGTTCTTAAATTAAATGTAGGTAATTTAAAGCCGTCAGACCAGGATATCACGGCTTGATAAAACATTTATGTAACATTTGTGATGCTTGTTGTTTGAGCTAGTGCCCCCCCCCCTTTTTTTTTTCTCTGCCCTACGCGACGGTTCTGGACCGCAGCTCTGGTCCTTCATGATTCGAGAATGTTACAGTAGTGGCTAACCTTGTTGGGATCAGTTTTTTTTTTCCTCTTTTAACTAGGGCGGCAGTGCGTTACGCTCCCGTCCCGCCCGCTAGTATTGAGGCTGTGGTGTGTCAAGGTCAGCTCGACCGTATAGTGCTTTGAATAAACGCAGTATTAGCCTTCCCGAAGGTTCGGGTGGGGCCGCGATCGCCATGTTTTGATTCTAATTAGCCTAGAAGTTGCTGTTCGCACCTTCTAGACTAGCATGTTTGTTAGGGCGCATCATATGATGATGACGTCGTTTATTCCAGAATTTCTGTTGAAATTGGTATAGATCTAAAAGGCTCGAGAGAAGCAGGGTTGGGAGTTGGCTGTTATGGTCTGTGCATGGTGAGTTATTTGCTGGTTACACCTTGTTACCAATAAAGAAGTATTCTGTTTCCTGCACAGCAGACTTGGTTTGTGAATCAAAGTAGCAACGTCAGTGTGGTTTTTAAGGAGAAGCTACTGTATTCATTGCCTCTTCACTACACGCCTATACAGATCGACGCTTGCTCGCTAATTGGATGTTAGCTGTCGTCACGCTCCTCTGTTGAACAGAAAGGAAGGGCGTCTTTGCCTTGTAATAATAGAACACTTCCTGAATAAATTTCAATATAAAAATTGATAACGCCTACCAGTATGCAAACCAACACTCCCCTCTCCCACTACATTTCAGTTAACGATACTGTGCAGGTTTTTGGGGATGTTTGGTGGGGGGCTGCGTATCTTTTTCTCTCTAAGACACAGACACACACACACACACACACACACACACACACACACACACACATTCTCACATACACACACACACACACATTCTCACATACACACACACACACACACACACACACACA
>JAWQUT010000440.1:424477-438604 GCA_033807755.1 Ellobium chinense | reverse complement strand
GGACAGGTTCACAGTTTTTCATTATTTGAAAGTAATAATGTTAATGATGGTGACGATGAGAATGATAATCATGATAATAATGATGATGATGATGATGATAATGACTATTAGTTCCTGTCGGCCAACACTTGAACTCCCTGGGCCATAGCGGAGTAAAGGATATGTTGCACCAGGGCATAGAGTTGGTCGGTTCCCCAGAAGGACTGTCCTCAATGAGAGATGTGAAACCCAGGGTCTCACCGTAGCCATGATGACCTTAACATCGAAGAACATCACTCCAGTACCCTCCCTTTCAAAAATCGTCCCTCCAGGCCTTTTACATCTATTGTTTTTTCTTCTTTTGGCCCTATTAACATTTTGCGTTATTCTAAATACACCAATCTGATTTGGGGAAATTTCTTCCATGGAGGTTAAAGTGCTTCTTTTGCCCGATCTTTTAACGGGAAGAAAAAGGGGGGTCAATGCCTAAAATTTTTCATAAATGTCTTTTGAAAATGATCACCTCAAATTCTGATTTGGTGGCCAATTTTTCATTTGGCTGGTTTTGACCGCGAGCGAATACATAGGTCTGCACATTTTATTTTTTTTTTATCTAGAAGGCTCAAATTGTACCTGAACCTTCAAAATTGGATGCTTTACTTAGATCACAGGTCATTTTACATAATTCTACACCCAAACACTGTCTGGCAGGGCCCCCAAAAAGGGGGATTTTATATATTAGCGGATTAATTGGGTTGTACACTATGAGTGATTTGCCTTTCTAATAGATGTCACAAACCTTGACCCCTCCCCACATTTAAGTATTTCCTACATAATATGTTTTGAGTAGTCAATAGTGATGCATTCTGTACTGTTGAAGTGTCTCCTTCTTGCATCTTTAATGACAGAGAATGATATTCACGTGGTGAGATATATTTGCATAGGGATACAGAAAATTTTCAATAGTCTCACTCACTGAGATGGATTGGATGAGGTATTGGTAGCTTTTGTTAGTTCCCTGGAGAAATATGCAACTGTCAGCTGTCAAGCACATTTATTTCCCTACAAAATGGTGCCAATGTTGCTGAATTATATGCCTTAGATCATTCTTATGGCCCAATTAAGAGTTTGATACCTTTAAAAATAGCCAATTCTCTTGATGGCATACCCTATGCTACTTTGATAGCTCCCATGAACCTACACTTCAACCCTAAAATTTAGCCATGGTAGCCTGTTTGGAAGGGAACTAGTAGGCAATGGTCAGAGGGGAGTGATCTGGGGGTGATTGGGAGGGAAGGGGGAAAATGACCCTCTCTTGGCTGGTCATTTGTTTCCATGTAAACACCTTGGCATGAGCAGGTAGTTTTTAGGTGACCATATTTGCAACCTTTGCTGATAAAATCCACTTGTAACCACACATTTAAAACCTAAAAGTGATCATATTGGCATTTCTTAAAGGGTGATTGTGTTATTGATTGGGGAAGAAGCCCTGGAGAAACAAAAGTTTGGTGCATCTGCCCAAAAGAATTTTTTAAAAATTCAGCTTCCTTTGGCAATACCATATGAGCCTATGGGGTGGGCTGAGAAGGGGTGGGGTGGTGATTTTTCTTAAGGGTAGGGGTGGGGTGGGGTGGGTGGGGGGAGGGGTTGATGGTGGGGTTGGGGGTGGAAGTAGGGAAGGAAAAAGGAACGAATGAAATCTTAAATTTAAAAAAAATGGCCAAATTTGGTGCATTTTTTGGCAACACTGGGTGTGTGTGTCAAAGGTGGGGGGAGGGGGTGGAGGGTGGGAGGAAAACAAGAGAGACAAGGACAAAAAGAGAACGAGAAAAAAACTATTTAAAAAAAAGCGTGTGTCATGTAAACTGAGTCTGCAGCACGTAGATCTAGATCTAAGTCCCATACAGGCTAGACTAGGGGGGGGGGGGGGGGGGGCTGGGGAGGGCCCCAGGGGTAGAGGAAGTTTAAAAGACTGTCCAGATAGCCTAGATGACCTACCTCGACCACCATGATGTAAACATTGTGTTTCTAAGTGGAAACATGCCAGGTACTAGCTGCCTATTAAGGTCTTTGACACCTATTGTTTTTTCTTCTTTTGGCCCTATTAACATTTTGCGTTATTCTAAATATACCACTGTGATTTGGGGAAATTTCTTCCATGGAGGTTAAAGTGCTTCTTTTGCCCGATCTTTTAACGGGAAGAAAAAGGGGGGTCAACTCCTAAAATTTTTCACAAATGTCTTTTGAAAAAGATCACCTCAAATTCTGATTTGATCCCCAAATTTTCATTTGGCTGGTTTTGACCGCGTGCGAATACATAGGTCTACACATTTTATTTTTTTATCTAGAAGGCTCAAATTGTACCTGAACCTTTAAAATTGAATGCTTTACTTAGATCACAGGTCATTTTACATAATTCTACACCCTAACACTGTCTGGCAGGGCCCCCAAAAAGGGACATTTTATATATTAGCGGATTAATTGGGTTGTTCACAATAAGTGATTTGCCCTTCTTATAGGTGTCACAAACCTCCATGTATGGTCTTGTTACTTTACTGTGGGTGAGAATATTGATGCTCTATGAATAATAATATACTTCATGCAATGAAGCTTCGTACCTGTGTCTTGTTGGGATGATAATGTTTGTACTTTTGTGGAGTACAGAGTGCTCGCCTATGCTCCTGCCTTATTTGTCTTCTAATTTTGCTACCGTTTTTCTTTTTTGTCACTGCCCTACTGACGTGACACTACCAACTAGATAATAATATGATATTGATGTAGATTATTAAATTACAGTTTGTAAGTCTAGAATCCAGGCTCATGCTCTCCTTGGCACTTTATTACTAGTGTTACCGCATCAGGCCAGGCTATTCAGGAGCTTTCTCTGCCTCATGGGGAGCATACTAGGTGACCAGTCCACAGAAGTAATAAGGCTCGACAGTGTCTCTCCTGCTGAAAACAACAGGTCGGAATCATTACATGATACAGTTAAGAATGAAGATCTTACAAAAGCAACAACTAAGAATCAGGGGAGAAGAGCTGAAATGAAGAAACTGAGAGCTCGGAGCAGAACCACAAAAGATGGCAGACAGAAAATTACAAAAAACAAAAAAAAAAGGCTCAAGTGCCAAAACAAAGCTGAAAACAGTGCAGAGTTAAATATCATGCACTGATACCTGCACCCACAGACACAGACCATCAGGAGAGATGACCATGTGTTGTCTGTGCATGTCATGGTACCACAACGAATGTGCCGAAATCAAAGAAGTACCATACATATGGAACTGTCAAACTGTCGAGCTCTACCGCAGATAGTTAGGACATTCAGCAACAACTGAAGACACTCGCGACCACAAATGCAGGCCTCGTGAAAATAGTCGCAAGGAAAACGGCAGAAGTAGATGAACTAAGGCGGGAAAATACTTCCCTGCGGCAAAGAAAAAAAAATCGTAAACAGTGCGAGAAGAATTGTTCCAACCTTAATCAGCTGCTCGTCGGTGACTCCATTATAAGAAAACATAAAAAGCAAGAGAAACAACAAAGTCACCTCAAAACCAGGTGCCAAGATGGATGATATATCTCTCACTCTCCTTATAATGTCAGGCAACCGCATTTTTAAAACTACAACAATCCACTGTGGAACTAGTGACTGGACTGAAGCCTCCCTTGAAGAAATAAAAGAGAAGGTAGAAATCATGATTACCTTGGCCAAAGAAGTGGCCGATGCTGTCTTCATATCCAGCATGTGCCTTCGGCTCAACCCACACTCAGAAAAGACCGAATGTGCCAACAAGGTCGTGGCAGAGATTGCCGAAGGATTGGACGTAAAGTTTATTGATAACGACGATACATTCCACCTAAGAAATAGAGAAATCAACCAGGACTTGTTATCGCCAGATGGCTTACACCTGACGCACAGTGGCGTGCAAATGCTTCTCAAAAACGCCAACCTTCGAGAACACTTTGAGATCATGTGAAGCTCCTTGTTTCCGAGACGAGCTACTAACACCAGCACAGGCGGCAAGCAAGAAAAAGGAACAGCAACTAGAAAATGAATACTATCCGCAAAGTGTCAAGATTCAACAATACAATGTGCCCAACCAACAAACATACTGGTCACAGCCATCGCACCACAGGACGGTTCCAACCCACACTGGCCACTTCCATAGGTACAATAACAGGAAAGATGCATCATTAAACCACAGTGCCAACTTTCTGCTCCTGTAACATGTTACCAGTGTGGGAATACAGGACACAAGGCTAGGGCCTACAAACTCAGAATCTAGATAAATGGCCAGGAGTGTGCCGTGGAAAACGTTCAGCATTCCGGAAGAAGGAAAGGCAGGAACAGAAAAAAGACATAGAAAGAACACACAGAGAAAAGTTAAGTTAGCATCTTCAATTTTGTATGTAAATTTTATATTAACGGCATGACCACGGACGCGAAGATGCTGGACATTATTAAAGTTCTAGAGGGAAAGCAACCAGATATATTTGCCGTAACGGAGACACACTTAACAAGCACACACCCACCTTGTATCGATGGATGGGGAAAAACAGGATAAATAAAAAAAGGAGTTGGGAAATAGGAATGTATATTAGAAAGAATGCCAGGGTAGTGAATGAAAACTTATGAAACTCAATGAATGACAATTAATATGAGCGAATGTGGATTCATGTGTCTGATAAATATCTCGAGAATACGGCAGTAAGAGTTGTGAATATGCCAGTTAACAACTCCGACAAGCAAAAAATTGAAGACCTTTTGGTGAAATCAGCTACAGTGAATATCACATAAACCGAGGTCTTATAAACCGAGTTTCTTTTAAACCGAGTTAACCTAAAACTGAGGTTTTGTTTTTTTTCCTCTTTGTCTATAATAAGTTTGAACTGATAAACGGAGTTCGCAATGGGCTGATTCTCATAAACCGAGGTCATTTCACCGCTCAGCGTGATAAAAAAACTTCAAATTGCTCCTATTTGCTGTACACACATTTCGCTCAGTTATTCCCGCATGATGCTCCAAGCCGGACTGGGAAAACAGCGCTCTCTGCATTGTGCTAAGGGAGGGTGATGATGGGTGGGGGATGGGTGCGAGGCAGTATTCGGAGAAACGAGAGGGCCGGCCGGTGTAGTGTACGCTTACAGCATGCCTGTCGGGCGTAGACTAGTACCAGGAATTCTGTTATGCCGTCAGTGAGATGGGCGATTTATCGATCGATGGCGTCAGTGCACAGGAGAGGGGTGAGGAGGTGGGGAAAGCAATAACCATGGAATACTTTGGCGACATTGATGTTACCCAGTGGCCTCCCCTTACTTAAACCTTAACCCCTCTCCACATTTAATTTCTTCCTACATATGTTTTGAGTAGTCAAAAGTGATGCATTCTGTACAGTGGAAGTGTCTCTTTCTTGCTTCTTTAATGACAGAGAATGATATTCCTGTGGTGAGGTATATTTGTGACACCTATTAGAGGAGCAAATCACTCATTGTGTACAATCCGACTAATCCGCTAATATATAAAATCCCCCTTTTTGGGGGGGCCCTACCAGCCAATGTTAGGGTGTAGAAATGTGTAAAATGACCCGAAATCTAAATAAAGCATCCGGTTTTACAGTTTCAGGTACAATTTGAGTCTTCTAGATAAAAAAATAAAATGTGTAGACCTATGTATTCACACGCGGTCACCACCAGCCAAATGAAAAATTGGGGACCAAATCAGAATTTGAGGTGATCTTTTTCAAAAGACATGTGAAAAATTTTGGGCGTTGACCTCCCTTTTTCTTCACGTTAAAAGATCGGGCAAAAGAAGTACTTTAACCTCCATGGAAGAAATTTCCCCAAATAAAAGTGGTATACGTAGAATAACACAAATGTTAAAAGGGTTAAAAGAAGAAAAAAACAATAGGTGTCAAAGACCTTAAATCGAGGCCCGCACCATTTCCCAAGCACCTCGGTTTATGCGGTTTCCACAGTAATAATATTGGAGAACTACAAAGCAAAAATATGGCCATTGTTCTTTTAGGTGATTTTAAGGGAAAAATGCTAGAAAATGCAATATTACAAACAAACCGATACTCAGTCTCAGACCTAATTTTAATGGAAAATGTTTATCTGATTTGCTTGACGCTACGGACCTATTGCTGGCAAATATATTTCATAATTGTTCTGGATTTTACATTTGGAAGAGAGGTGGCCATCAGTCAGTGAATGATTATATTCTGAGGTCTCCTATTTTAAAGGAAAAGCTTCATTCCACGTGCATAGATGAGGATTGTGAGTATGGTATAGAGACTGACCATAATGTTATAAATTTGGAGTTTGAATCTGTGGAATGTGGTCTAAAGTCAAGGACGGCTGAAAGAACTGAAAGATTCAGAGACTGAAGGGCAAAGGAAATAGCTGCTTCACGACGAAATTGACTGGGAGATATTTCAAGGAGAGATAGAAGTAAACTTCAAGGGCTGGAATATTGATAATTATAACACGGTATATTAAATCTGGGAATCTTGGAAATACAAGATAGAAGAGGCAGCGCAGCCTATCAGTAAAGCAAGTGCACGGGAAGACGCAAGGGAAAGAACTTCTGGAATAACGAGATAGAACGTTTAAGAAATGAACGAATAATTATGAACCGAATTCAGAGAAAAACATTTAAAAAATGAATTTCTCTCAGGTTTATTATTACCTAGCTCAGGCCTCACATGTGGCATGTGAGCAACCATATTTGACAAAAACCAAATCAGGGGACAGATTGTACATTAATAATATTAATCAGCCATATCATTCACCAATCTATGCTTATCAATCAATCAACTATTCAGGCATTCTTTCAAACGCAGAAGAAGACATCCAATCATCCAATCAACCAGCCAATAGCTATTATGCATAATCAATCGCCCATAAGTCAACCAGAAGATATCAATCAATCAATCAATCAATCAATCAATCAATCAATCAATCAATCAATCAATCAATCCATCCATCCATCCATCCATCCATCCATCCATCCATCCATCCATCCATCAATCAATAAACCAATCAATCAATCAATCAAGCAAGCAATCAAGCAATCAAGCAATCAATTAATCAACTAACTAATCAATCAATCAATCAATCAGCCAATCAACTAATCAGCCGATCAGCCAACCAACCAATCGATCACTCAGTCAACCAACCAACCAACCGATCAATCAACCAATCAAGCAATCAATCAATCAGTCAACATATTAACTAACCAACCGTTCCATCAATCAGTCAGTCGACCAATCATATAATCATATCTTTCCATCAATCAGTCCTGTGACTAATGTCGGCCGGTCAGCCAACCAGTCAATCTACAATAGCCAGTTGTACTAGTAGGGAACCACCGGAAGAATACTATATTTGCATCATTTGCTCTTTTCGATTATTATTTTTATAAACATAGAAAGGGCCTTAAGATTTTGGAGCGTGTTATTGCCGAAAAGCTTAGTTAAAATGAACATGCTGGGTCGTAACATGTATTTTTTGTCAACATACTTCTTTCTTTCCGCATCAAACATTTTGCACTCAAACAGAGCATGAAATTCATCGCCCACAGCAAAAGGGCTATTACAAAAGTTACACTTGCGTTCTTCCAATGGCAGATTATTCCATCTTCCTGTTTCAATAGGCAGTTTATGGTTTGCTGTTCTAAATTTACACAGGGGGCGTCTAAACTTTAACGGTAAAATATCTAAATACTTTTCGAAAAATAGTTCTGTCTTAAGACTTTTGTAGAAAGTAGCTTTATCAGAGTTTTCGATGCTGCTTAACCAGTTCTGGAGGGCTTGATCTTTGAGTCTTCTGTCTACAATTCGGGTTATATATTGTACATTTAAGGTGGGCCCCTGCCTAAGCCATATTTCTCGTAGTCCTAGATTGTTTAAAATGTTCTCAACGTTTCCTAGCCACTGTACTTGGATAGTACTGTTTTTGTGGTAAGCAAGAAGTACGTCATACAGTTCTTTTACTAATTTTGTTGGTTTTCCAGTGACAATTTTAAACCAGTACATCAGTATTCTCTTTTCAATTTCGATTGTGAGAGGATATCTTCCGGTTTCTCCCAATACCATATATGCAGGAGTAGATTTTCTTAAACCAAGCACCTTTTTCAAAAATTCAAGATGGACACTTTCTATAATTTTTAAATCAGTATGTCCCCACACTTCACATCCATACAGTAAAACAGGTTTAACTAGAGTATCAAATAAATGTAGTTGACAGCTCACAGACAAATTCAGTGACTTACTTTTAGCAAGTACTCCATACATAGCCCTTCTTGCTTTATCTCTGTTTAACTTCTTCGCTTTGGCATATTGCTTATTCTTGCTGAAGGTTAATCCCAAATACTTGTATTCAAATACAATGTCTAGTTTAACATTATTCATATAAAACTCGGGGCGTCCTCTTTTTCTTCCAAAAATCATAATCTGTGTTTTTGAAGTATTTATCTGCAGCTTCCATTTTGCACAATATGAGCTGTATGCGTCGAGTGATTTTTGTAGACCTTTTGCACTGTTCGCTATGAGAATAGTGTCATCTGCGTACAGAAGAACTAATAATGATAAAAGGACAGTTAAATCGTCATGTTTCAGTAACTTAAAGCCTACAATACCACTATTTGCCAGATATGTCTCAAGATCGTTCAGGTAAATACAAAACATTAGGCACGATAAATTCTCTCCCTGACGAATACCAGTCTCACATGGAAAGGTCTCAGACCGTTCATAACGGTGCGGAAAAATGCCTAGCTCATCTGGTGAGTGTAGTTTGATATATGATTTAGTTTGGGCATACATGGACCGTACGATTCTTAGGAAATTACCATTCACCCCTGTTGTGATAAGTTTGCTGAATAGCCCTTCCCTCCACACAGTGTCATAGGCACGTGCCAGGTCGATAAATGCACAATACACTGTTTTGTTTTTCATTTTTGCATATTCAAGTAAACCTCCCAGGACGAACATTTGGTCAACTGTAGAATAGTCAGACCTGAATCCTGCCTGAATTTCACTTAATAAGCTTTCTTGCTCTAAAAACCGGGACAATCTGATGTGAATAGCTTGCTCATACAACTGAGTAAAGTAATGGGTCTATAATTAGCTGGCTTGGTGGCAACTCCTTTATTTTTATAGATGGGTACAATAGCCCCTACTGTCCATGCTGTTGGGTAGATACCACTTTTCAAAATTACGTTAAACAGATTCACATATACTGGTAGTAACAAGCTGACTGTAGCCTTTATATACTCATTTCTAATTAAATCATCTCCTTCGGACTTGCCATTGTTAAGCTTGGTAATAGCATCTCTCACTTCTCTCTCTGTTATGTTCTCATTCAATATAGGGTTCGCGTTTCCATTTTCTTCTATGTCTATTTCTTGCTGTTGGTCCGCCTGCTCGCTTGCGCACATTTTTGAAATGGGTATACAGACTTTCCAGACTGGCTGTTACATGGGGTTTACTTGTCAATTTACTTTTCAACAGCTTCCAGTAGTACTTTGGGTCATGTTTTCTTGAGTGCATTAGTTTGGTCCTCATATTAGCCAGAAACAGCAATGTTAATAGAATAGAATTTGACACTACTATATGGAGCCAAGTAATAAAGCCATCTATAATGCATGCAAACAGCGCTTGTGAAGATGTGCCCAAAGCTTCGATGGATGTAGTAAAATCATTACAATACATTTGCGCTAAAGCTGTTTTTAACTGTAATTTATATGAGAGTAGGCAGGTCATCCTGAACGAGTTAGAATGGGAAGATATTGAAGTAATATTTGAGAAAGAAAGCATAAAATTCTATGAACGTTTACTTCATTCGCCAGATACCTGCATGTGCAAAATTCTGTACTCCAAACTTAAAAACGTAACGAATAATAAGACGTTTTTAATTTCAGGAGTTGAAGAACATTTAGTGAAATGTGGCCTTGACGTCGTTCTTCATTCCACAGAGAACTGTGATATTTATAAGAAGTCTTTACGGATCTTAAGTACATGTGATAGTGATAAATACGAACCACATCGATCTTATAATATAAGGGATTACAAAATGGAAGGAAACTTTACAAAAATGATAGCTTAAACTTCTTAGGAGTGCAAATGAAAATTTTAGCTAGGACAGAATGCTTGGGTTTAAATGAAGATATGAAAAGGAAGAATATATACGAATCAGACGAGTGTAAGAAGTGCAACAGAGGAATGAATGAAACTATTTATCGCTTATTGTTAGAATGCCAGTTTTACAGCGCATGCAGGCAACATTTTTATGAAGAACTTTACGAGGTACGTAAGGCAAATTACAAACAAGATATTTTTTCTGAGTTTATCCGAATGTCCAGTTTTAGCAAAGATTTTTATTTACTAGGTTGTGATCCTGTAAACCCTTTTAGTGGGAGTGTTGATTGTTTATGTAAAAAGTTTCTTAAATCTTGTTATACTCAAAGATTTTCTTAATAGTTAGATCTATAAGTTTACTAGATAATTGAATTGTATCTTAATGTTTATTTTAATGTTTACTATCTACAGTGATGTAAATAGGTATTTATAGAGCAATGTGGACGCACGATCGTATCGCCCCGATCGGCCCTGCCCCCGATGTAAAGGGGTCGTTCCCAAATAAATTGAATTGAATTAAATTGAATTGAAATACATTGTTATTTACTGTGTCGACAGGCAAGGCTCATTGGCACTTCGACAGTATCTTCTTACAGCCTTATAAATACTTATTTGATCAATAGAAAATGTGAATAATGATCATTATCTCGTCCCTTCACTTGTGATATTATATGAATCATTTCTTTACTGCCTCTGTTGAGCCTGCACATTTTTCTAAACATTTAATTTCCTCGGCATCTTTTTTTGTGATCATCCATTCATTCATATCATTAGAGGTTATTTTAAAAAACCTCCGCTCTAATTTTAACCTAAACCTGATTTTTAGTTCACCTACCTTTACACCATTTTAAACTTTTCAACTTCTTTATATGGCTGCGTTCACTAAGATTCCATTGATTTATTTTTACTTAAGAATGCTTGTGCCGAAACATTTAGACAGTTTTCCCTTTTGGCTCTTATACATTTTTCATTAAAGTTGATCGGATTGAAAAAGTGGTTTCAAATTTTCACTTATTTTACGATGATGATGATGATCTCTATTTTTGTGTCTGTTTCTATTTCTGGCCCTCAGACTTCAATCACTTGATTTTCTTTGTACGTCTTGTATCTCAGTTGTCAGTCTTGATAAAGTGTCTAATCACGAAACGTTAATTATTAAAAAAAAAAAAGAAAAAGCATTATATATTTCAAAATGTTTTGTGTAATACCTGGGCAGAATCATATTTAATTGCAATGATGTTGTTGTTGTTGTTGTTGTTGTTGTTATTGTGATTAAAAATGACGATGATGATGGTGATGAGAACTGACGTGTCAAGCGTCGCTTCACCGACGCCATACTAATACCATGGGGTATAAATCTGCTTTAGTTCATAGTTGTTGTGTATGATGATATTATGTCCCTCTGCCATAATGCTAAATATTCCGCGGTTTTGCACTGTCCTCTTCATGCGACGGTCCCTGCCTTGTCAAAAAATTGTTCTTATGCTTTTAGTGACAAGATGATGCACTTTCCTCTGTTTAGTGTCGCCGAGGATTTAAAATTTCTTATTTACCTGGTTCTCCTGTGTTGTTGTTTTTTTATGTAAATCCAATCTCCTTTCTGTCACATTGATTAAACTGCAGTCACTGAGGCGTTTCTCGTTTGGTCGGTCTACTTTGCCGTCTTCTTTTTCCTGAGGCTTAGTCATTTTCACACGCAGAGGTGGATCGGGAGTATAAGTGGGTGACGTCAGCACGAACGAATTTAGGCTGCTCCCTCATGCTTTCGGTGATTTGACTGCACGTGAGTGGAAGTTGATTGACAAAACCTGGTAAAGAACGTACCAACTGATCCCTGATTGATTTCTCGAAAGGAATTCATTCGCTGCTGGTCTCGTCTTAGCTGAGAAGGCGATTTCTGGAGCAACCAACCAGGGCAGCGTTTGTTTGGTCCCTGCGATTTGACAGAATGGGAAACCACGCCCTTTCCTTGTATTCTGTGGGCAGTCCTTAGTAAAGAGTGCGCGTTTGGTTGGTGCACGTCAGTCACAGTCAGGATAGGTGCATACCTACTACAGGTTTGTTAGAAATATATCAATATATATAACCGGAAGAAAAAGCTCGACAATCTGGTGGCAACCATTTAGAGTTTCAAATTTGTTAATATAACATTTTATCATGTCGGAGAAAGATATAGGAAGAACCAAGGTGGTCTGTATGGTAATGAATGAGGCAAAGATGAGCACAGCAAACACCACTTTCACGTACATTTACCCTTGTCTCTTCTACATTATTGGGAGCCATCTTGGCTCTCCTGGAGATTGATTCTTCATTTGCTAACAAAAGAGTTGGCTTCCCATTCTATCGAAATGCAGGAACCGAAAATACGTAGCTCAGGAGTTGCAAAGCGATCTGGCTTCTTGATAACATTGTTTATTGTGGCGTTATAATTATTGTTATTTATTAATGGTGTGGTTGTTGTTGTTGTTGCTGTTGTTGTTGTTGTTGCTGCTGTTGTTGTTGTTGTTGTTGTTGCTGTTGCTGTTGTTGTTGTTAGTGGTGGTGGTGTTGGTGTTGTTGTAAAGAATCTCTGTTAAGCAGAGTTATTCGATACCAGTTTCTCCTAAGTTTTCAGTCTCCTTTCAGATGTATGCATTATGACGTATTGTGTGTATCATGTGCGTCTGTAAGATGTAACTATTGCTGTTTCATTTTGTTTTCAAGATCCTCAGATGCGTTTCTTATTCACCTCCGAAGTATGGGATCCACTCCTAGAAGACTGGACAGTCAGCACATCCATCCTTAGGGGCAGCACAGCAAGACTCAAGTGTACCGCTGTCATTACAGATAGTGGTGCACCTACGCTCAGAATCAGGAAATCAACAGAAGCCAATTATTTGCCAACTAATGTCACTGGTCTGCAAGTTATTCATAGCTTTGGAAACACAGACTGCGACATAATGGGAACATATGTTTGTGAGAGTCAAGGTGATATGCAAACGACTATGAAAATAGGAATTTTGGATTGTAAGTATTACTTGTGCTGTGTGTGTGTGTTTGTTTTTTTTTGTTTTAAATGGGTGATTTCCTAACTCCCTTAAATCCTCTAAATATCGCTCCAAATGTTTAGGTACACTTCACGTATTTCACTCTATGTTCACTGTAGCTTTAAATGCCAACAACCTATCGTTTTCATAATTCTTTGCTATAAAATGCAACCCTAAGGTTCTGAGAGGTACGTACTGCTATCATTCATGCGAAATTTGGCATCCTACATCTGGTGGAGAAGACAGTGTAAATCATCCCTATGAAATTAGTATGCGTAAAGACTAAGAGCAATAAATGCGACCATGGGCTGGCGACGGTAACTTGCACATGATGTACTTTGTTCTTTATTTTTGTTCATTTCAAGACGTTCCTGGTATTAGCATTTAGTAGTTGGCATCATAGTGAACGTTCTAGAACATTGTTTATGGTATCTCAGATAATATGCATATAAAAGAACATGTCTCATAATGTTCATAATTGATTCTCACATTAACAATGCCAAACAGCAGAAAGCGACTAGAAAGCATTTTCGTCCAGATTGTGTTTCGAGAGTTATCATTCTTTACATTTGAGAAAAAATATCCATTGGTGTACCACCTTCAACGAACGTCTCATTTCGAGGACAATCCTTCTGCTATCAACAAGTTTAACAAGTTTAACAAGTTTATTGACAGCTTCTATCATGTTCCATTTTTGACAAAGTTTAAGAGTGCAGTCTGAATTGACCCACTGGTGAGAACTTTACACCATATTATAAGCCTTTACTCTGGAAGACGCTACTGTGTCATAATTGTCAATCACCGTAATAGGCGTAATAATCTCTGCGTCCTAAAGAGTCGAATGGTTTGCTCTAAATATAATTATTTGCAATCACGATTACTCCAACATCCTTATTCTTTTAGCTTATTTGCAGTTTAGTGAGTCTGAGTGAAGGCAGTTGGGAATATTTATTCCCTAGCATTCGTTACAAACATATAGTTAGCCC